>RCUC01151705.1:0-86317 GCA_003697995.1 Taxidea taxus jeffersonii | reverse complement strand
AGACATTTCTGCAAAGAAGACATCCAGATGGCCAACAGACACATGAAAAAGTGCTCCACGTCACTGGGCATCAGGGAAATACAAATCAAAACCGCAATGAGATACCACCTCACACCAGTCAGAATGGCTAAAATGAACAAGTCAGGAAATGACAGATGCTGGCGAGGATGTGGAGAAAGGGGAACCCTCCTACACTGTTGGTGGGAATGCAAGCTGGTGCAACCACTCTGGAAAACAGCATGGAGGTTCCTCAAAAAATTGAACATAGAGCTACCTTATTACCCAGCAATTGCACTACTGGGTATTTACCCTAAAGATACAAACGTAGTGATCCGAAGGGGCACGTGTACCCGAATGTTTATAGCAGCAGTGTCCACAATAGCCAAGTTATGGAAAGAACCTAGATGTCTATCAACAGATGAATGGATAAAGAAGAAGTGGTATATATATATACAATGGAATACTATGCAGCCATCAAAAGAAATGAAATCTTACCATTTGCGACGACATGGATGGAACTAGAGCGTATTATGATTAGCAAAATAAGTCAACTGGAGAAAGACAACTATCACATGATCTCCCTGATATGAGGAAGTGGAGATGCAATGGGGTGGGGGTTAAGGTGGTAGGAAAAGAAAAAATGAAACAAGATGGGATCGGGAGGGAGACAAACCAAAAGAGACTCTTAAAGTCATAAAACAAACTGGGGGGGATGGGGGGGAGAGGGGTTGGGAGAGGGTGGTGGGGTTACATTATATGTTTAAATAAAAAAAGCTTAAATAAAAAAATAAATTAAAAGAAGTAAATTTTTGGCATTAAAGGAGCACATGTATATAAAAATGAATTTAAAATTAATAATTCTGGCACATATTGCATGGAGCACTGGGTGTGGTGCATAAACAATGAATTCTGAAAAGAAATTCATTGTTATACTGAAAAGAAATTAAATAAATAAGAAAAAATTTAAAAAAAGAAAATCAAGTTTCAAAATTAAAAAAATTAATGATTCTGGAACATTGAAAAGAAATAAAATAAAATAAAATGAAAAAACTAAAATTAATAACCTTATTTTAGCTAATGAAGCTAAAAATGGTAAGCTAATTAAAACTAATTCAAAGGATGTAATGAAAATAAGAACTGAACAGAAACTAATGAAATAGAAATCAAGTAATAGATTATATTAACAAAACTGAATCAAAAGTTGAGTTTTTAAACAGATTACTAAGAATAAAGATATCAAGAGTATACAAATGACTAAAATTTCAAAAATTTAAAAACAAAATATCATAACAGATCCATCTGAAACCAAACTGATAATAAAAAGTATTATAAGCAATGTTATGCCATAGATAAAACAAATATTCTCCCTGAAAAACACGGCATTCCAAAAGTAACTCAGGTGGAAATAGAAAATTTGTTTGCATTAAATTTGTTATCAAACACTTCCCACAAAGAAAAGTACTAGTACAAATGGTTTCACTGGTGAATGGTGAAGAAAAATAGATATCTGTATTACATAAGCCCTTTTATAAAAGAGAAGGAAGAAAGCCTTCATTTGTTTCCTGAGACCAGCATAATCCTGAGACAAAAGCTGAGAATGATACTACCTGAAAGGAAATTAGAGACCATACTCCTCATGAACACAGGTGTAAAAATCCTTAACAAAATATCAGTAATCTGAATCTAACAACAACAACAAACCATCACCACATCATCTATCCCAGAAATCCTAGGTTTGTTCATTATTCAGAAAGTCATCACTACAGCTCACAATAGTAACAGAATAAATGAGAAACTACTTCCATTACAACCCTTCTCTTAAGTTCTGAATGAGAACTGTAAATATGATAGGATTGAGCAGTAAGTACCATATACCAGAGCAGTCTGCTTTGAGAGAGAAAGAGGCAGATCAGGTTTTTGGAGAGCTGGCCTGCAAGTATCTGGCCAAAAGAAAGTTCTAAGGAGTAAAAAATACCTACTGTGAATATTTAAAGGCTGGAAAATCCTGGAAGACTTCTCTTATTGTAATATGCATGTTATACAAGGTAGACTAAGTGTGTCGAAAGAAGAGTGGGGGTTACCCGCTTTATTGGCTTTTCTTTCTATGACAGTGTAGCTTCTATACCAGCTGCCAGTTGAGGAGTCCGTGCCAGTGGAGAAGTTTCCTCTGGTGAGGATTAAATTCAGAAGAGCAGGAAATGCCTGATCTCTAAACTGGGTTTACTTCATAGACCCTGAAGAACTGAAAGTATATCATCAAACATAAGCAGTTAAACAAGCAATAGAAAATAGAAACAAATGAGCAAACCGTAAAACTGGATATATAGTTACAGTGCTTTGGGTTTTTTGAAGACCGGTTTTACCTCATGGCTCATAACTCATTCACAGCTATTTACAGAGTTCTCATAACCAAGATCTCAGTGTGCTTCATTAATTGGCATAAACCTCTCCTGCTTCAGAAAATTCAATAGTCCTTCACAGCCTTCTTCTAAGATCCAAGTCCTAACATTCAATATCTTTTTGTAAAAAAACAAAAACAAAAACAAACAAACAAAAACCCCTAAGCCCATGTTTCCATTATATTTCAGATATTTTTTTTCATGGCTTACAAAATCAAACGCTTAAATGGAATAACCAGATAAAATAAGGGCAAACAGAGATAATTCGGTTTCTAGTCATAATAGAGTAACTGGGACCACACCAGCCCTCCTGTCATGAACAAACATAAAACTGGGCACAATATGTGTCAACAGTTTTCAGGAATTGGACCACAGCTGGTAAAACTCTGTTATCCCTGGGGTGGGGGGGGGAACTTACTAGGTAAGTCCCATGATCACTCCAGCTTTCTACCCGGTGACAGTATCCTGACAGTGATATAGGGACCAGCAGGATGGGATCACTGAACTGTAAAAGCAAAGATGAGAGCTTAGGACTGAAGCAGTGGCTGGACTTTAGGGGCCATGGCAAGAGAAAAAGGGAGATGCATGGGGGAGGGCAGAAGTTTAAGTGGAGTCTCCCCCATAAATGTCTGACTGGGGGCTGGGCTGCACCTGTGTGGGGTTAAGACTACAGAAGATGACCACTGGGTGTTATACACAACTAATGAAATCACTGAACACTACATCAAAAACAAATGATGTACTATGTGTTGGCTAATGGAATTTAAATAACAAGCAAACAAACAAACAAACAAACAAACAAAAAGATTACATGAGAAATACCAGAAAGACGCTCTGGGTTTGACAATAGGCACAGGTATCAGAAGCCAAGAAATGCTGTAAGACTTTGAATTTTGTTTCATTTTCTTTTCCAGAGAAATATTTTAATATCCTAGGCATTTACCTGCAAACTAAAAATCCACACCTTAGGAGTAAATTCCACACACTAAAGTGGAGCCTATTCTACAACGGTCCTAACATAGCTTAAAACCAAGCATTAATATGATCGACACAAAGGACTGCTTGAAAGTAATGAGCCATAAACTAAATCACCTGATAGAAAAGAATAAACACTCTTTAGATAAAGAAAACAAAATCCAGAGTCTCCAAATTGTATAAGCCATGATATCCAGTATAAAATGAAAAATTATGAAATACGCAAGGAAACAAATATGTGAACCAGAGTTGAGGAAAAATTTTTAAAAAAGGCTGTCAATGGATAGCAATTCTATGCAGTCAGCTGTCTCAAATATTGTATTTTGTAGACCATGACTGTAAAGAGTTATTAGAATGATTATCTAGGACTTAAAGGAAAATCTGGTCTTAATGAATAGACACACAGGAAATCTTCGAAGAGAAGTGAAAAGTATAAAAAGAAATATATGATAAAAGAAATACCTAAAATGAAGAATTCAGTTTATGGTATAATAGGTTGGAGATATCATAAGAATAGGACAGCAAATTTGAAGACAGATCAATAGAAATTATTCATTCTAAAGATGAAAGAAAAAAATTAAAGTCACCTGAGTTTCCCAAACAGTTGGTATAATACCAAACAAACTAAAATGTGTAATTGATGCTCCAAAAGGAAAAGAAGGAGACTGGAACTGAAAAAAATACATATAACAAAATTATAGCTTAATTTTTTTTTCTGAATTTGATGAAACATACTGACATGAAACATCCAAGACATGAAGAGAAACCCAAGCAGGATAAATGTAGAGAAAATCACACCTAGGCCCAGCATGATCAAACTACTGGTGACCAGTAATAAAGAAAAAGTCTTGACAGCAGTATATGAAAGGAAAGACTCATTACTCACAGGGGCATATAATATGAATTATGGATCACTTTTTATCTGAAATAGAAAGCCAGAATTAGATAAAATTTTATTTTTAAAGAGAAAAAAAAAAAGAAAAGATAACTTTTCTTAGAATTGCTTACCCAGGAAAAAATGGTCTTTAAAAGCAAGAGTGAAGGTGCCTGGGTGGCTCACTTGGTTATACGACTGCCTTCGGCTCAAGTCATGATCCTGGAGTCCAGGGATTGAGTCCCGAATTGGGCTCCCTTCTCAGCAGGGAGTCTGCTTCTCCCTCTGACCCTCTCCCCTCTCATGTTTTCTCCCACTCTCTCTCTCTCAAGTAAATAAATAAACTCTTTAAAAAAAAGGTATTTGTTGCTAGCAGACATGTACTACAGAAAAGGTAATAAATGTTCTTTAGGCTGAATAAAAATGATACCAAATGGAAGTTCTCACCTATCTATAAGAAAGAGAGAAGAGCACCAAAAATATGAGGTATGAAAATAAATACAGGGGCCCCCTGGGTGGCTCAGTGGGTTAAGCCTCTGCCTTTGGCTCGGGTCATGATCCCAGGGTCCTGGGGTCGAGCCCCACATCGGGCTCTCTGCTCAGTAGGGAGCCTGCTTTCTCCTCTTTCTCTGCCTGCCTCTCTGCCTACTTTGTGATCTCTGTCTGTCAAATAAATAAAATATAAAAAAAAAAATAAAATAAATACAAATGCTTTTTATTTTATTTCTCACAATTTCCTAAAAATATGTAGAGCAAAAATAATAACACTGTGAAGGTGGTGTTTATAGCTTATGTAGAAGTAAATAATATGATATCAAGAGCATTAAGGGGTACTTGTTAAGAGAGGGCAGGTAAATGAAAACTTACTGTAATAAGATTATTACATTCATGACATGAGATGTTGCAAATGGCATGTGGCAAGTGGGAAGTGTTAATTATGAAGTGGTAGGATATCGACTATAAATAGCCTCTATAAATTAATGATGCATATTTTGACCACTAGAATTTGGGTTGACAAACTACTACCCATAGTCCAAATATGGTTTGCTATCCATTTTAGTATGGTCCATGAGCAAAGAATGATATTTTAAAATTTTTTAAATGGCCAGAAAATAAACCAGCAAACAAATAAAAGGAATGTACAACAGAAACCATATGCAGCTTCCAGAAAACTAAAATATTTACTACCTGGACCTTTGAAGAAAAAGTTTGCCAACCTATAATCTAGAATTAAAAACCAGCTAAAATTCAGCAGAAGAAAAAAACTGAATACTAATAGAAAATCACTTAACCGTGAAGAATTAACCAAGAATTAATTAGCCAAAAAGAAATCAGTAAATGAGTAACAGATAATAACAACAATGACAACACACACACACACACACACACACACACACAAACACCCAGAAGGGACATATTGACATAAATTCAAATATATTAATAAGCACATTAAATGTAAGTATACTAAACACTCTAATGAAAGGCAGAGACAGATATACTGATAAAAATGCAAGACCCAGTTACATGCTATCTATAAGAAACTTATTTTAAATGTAAAGACCCTAATGTATGTTAAAAGAGAAAAAAATTTAAAAATATATACCATGAAAATAATGATCATAATAAAGTTGGTACAGTTAAATTAATATCAAAGTAAACTACAAAACAGACTCTAGTAGAAATAAAAAGGGATATTTCATGATACATGGGACAATTCATCAGAAGGAACTAGTGATCACAATGTATATGTAATACACTGGAATTTGGATTTGGATGCAAAGATATTTTGGATATGAAGCAAACCAAAGAAGCCACACTTGTGGGTCCAATTCAGGCCACTAGTGACTTCTGAGGTCTAGTTACACTGGGATCACTATTCTTTCACTTTAGTTTATAGATCTCATAGTTAGTTTTTTGTTTTTTGTTTTTTTTTTTTTTCTTTTGGGAAACAATCCCTTTTGGACTACCTGAAGGATCACTCTCATTTAGCTCGTGCCAGTCAAAATTCTCAAGATTTATAAGGGAATAAGTGATTCGGTTATGTGGCTTCCCCCAACCCTGACATTTTTGGTAGAATATTTTCAAATAATATAGAAAAGTAGGAAGAATAGTACAATAGACAGACATATCTACCCTCAAATTATGTAGTTATTAATACTTGACTGTGTTTTTTCTCTCTCTTTATAAATAATGTTAAAGTACATTTCAGAAATCCTAATACTCTACTAACAAATATTTCAGCATGCCTCTACAAAAACCAAAGACATTCTCCTAAATATTATAATGTCATAATCACTTAATAAAATTAATGATAATATCCTCATGTAGTCTAATAGTTCATATTCAAATTTCCCCTTCCATCCCCCAAATATATTTTTTTTAATAGCTGTCTCTCTCTTTTTCTGTTCACCAAATCAGGAGAAGTCAAGAGCTAGCTGATCAATCAGATTTTAAAAAACAGATACAACTTGTATCTATTTAAACCACTTAACATTCCTGTTACACATGATATATTACAATATAAAAGAGAATCAGGAGACTTGAAGCCAAGTAGGATGTGGGTAGGTGCAAGGAGAGACAGGAAGTAACACTGACAATGAAATGTAAGCCCCTATAGGAAGATGTGATACCAGAGTCCCAGCATCCATAACTGGAAATAATACAACTGTAAAACTGGTCTAAGAATAGAATCATTCACAAATACATATCCCATGAAAGTGGCACCAAGGTTACATGTGTAACTGTTTCTCACTTTATTGTCAAGCATCTGAATCTTTCTGAATGAGGACAGACATTTTTATAGCACTTTCTGTTTAGCATTGGACATCTGAAGTGGCACATAATACAAAAAAGGAGACTTTTGGCTATAAATTGTGTTTTGCAAAGCAAAAGCTGCATAATAATGAATATTAAGGGTTTTTTTTTTTTCCCTTTCCTATTTTCATTTTTCTTCTTTGCTCAAGAAAAAAACAAATCATTCTGGGAATGCATTAGAAGTCAATGACAAAGTAATAGAAAATGCTGACATGTGGAAATCCCTTCACAGCAAATGAATCTAATTTCTCATGTTCTTAGCCAGTTTTAACCTTAGGCTGGGTCTGGACAGGAGAGCTTCCAAGGGCCCATTCTACCTGCAATCACCTTTGGAGTAGAGAAGGTGCATAGCTGTGAAAGAAGTCCCCATAACAATTATTTTATTGTTTCCTCACCTGGAAATCCTGTCTCAGGAGGTAGAATTCAGAGGTAAAATACTGAGGTCACCTCAGTATTTGGGGTAGAGTATACGCTAAGAAACTGCTGACTTATTATGCAGTGCAGTTTTTGGATTCCATTCCTGAAGGCTAGAATTGGGACTCCAGAGTTGCGGAGAGTAGTTGTTAAGGCAAGTTCAAACCTAGAGCCTTTTACATAAAGGAACCTGTCAAAACAAACCAACAAGCCAAAAAACCCAGAGTATGGACCTGCATTTTGAAAAGAGAATCACAGTGATGCCACCTTGGCATTCACGAGTACAGAAACACAGAACAGATCAAAGAGTTGGTCCTGGCTTTCTCTGTAACCTCAGAGTCCCCAACACAAATGTCTCTTAAGAGCCAAGACCCTCCTAGGAGACAAATAGAACTGCTAAAGTACCTTGAAGCAGGCAAATGTCTTGATGAAGATGAAAATTAATATCCAGTCATATCTGGTGGGGAATTGAGGACGTTCCCCTATTGAATTCAAAGGAGTTGGGAACTGAGGCACAGACTTTCTTGACCTGGAATAGACAAGAAAAGGTATTGAAAGTGTCTAACAGATTAGAAAACCAAATCTTTCAGTCTGATAAATGTTTTCAAACCACCATGAACTATAATTCATTAAATACATACCAAAAATCATTCCTTTACTAAAATCCATTAATTTTACACACAAAAGGCCATTCATGCCATGAAAATCTTTAACCTAAATTACCATACCTAAGTTCCTATTTCCTACTGCATCACAAATCAAAACGAGCAAATTAAGATATAGGACAGTGCCTTAATATTGATAAAGAGTTATAAGTGAGAGCAGGCAGCCTGATACATTTGAGTAACTCTTACGGTCATCACAGTACTACAACATTATATATAATTTATGTTCCTTATTTAAAAACAATTTTTATGGTGGTAAAATTTTTCTTACACTGCCAGACATGGAATACAAGTGTAAATGTCAATGAGTTGTGATAATTGTATAAATCCATACAATCACCACCACAATCAAGATAGGGGAATATTTGATGGGTAACTTTTGCCTTGATTCCTATCACCTCAGATTAGTTTAGCCTGTTCATGAACTTCATATGAAAAAATCACATGTGTCTATTCTGGTTCTTGTTTGTCTTCATTTATCCAGCATAATTTCTCTGCTGTTCATGCACACTGTTGTAGGTATCAGTAGCTCACTCTTTTCAATGTTGAGTAATACTCCATTGTGTGAAAATGCCAGGATATGCTTATTACATCTCCTGTTTATGGGCATTTTCATTGTTTTTGGGTTTTGGCTATGATGAGTAAAGCCTCAAATCCATCCATAGGAAAGAAGTGTTGTTAAGTTAATGAGCTAAGTGTCCATCTCAATAAATTAGAAAAAGAATAGCAACATAACCAAAATAAACTTGAGCAAACTAAATGATAAAACTAATAGCAGTTATATGAAATAAATATCATAATAAAAAGACTGAATTAGCAAAATAAAAGTTGGATGTATACAAAGACATAATTTACAAATACCAAGGGGAAAAAAGAAGGCATAAAAATAGATATCAGTACTGAAAAAATCACCACAGATGCTGCTGACTATTAAACAAAGAGGATATTATGGGAAAAAAATCAACAGTTCTAGAAATCCAGTTAAAATGGACAAATTTCTAGAAAAATAAACTATAGTGGAACAAAGAGTAGTTCTATGAATAGTCCTATGATCATTAAAACAACTGACTTAGTAATTAAAAACATTCATCTAAAGAAAACTGTCTAGATGGTTTTACAAGTAGTTTCTAAAAAACATTTGAGAAAGAGTTCCAATCATACACATGTTCTTCAGAATATAGAAAAAGATGGAATACTTCTTAACCTATTATGTAAGTCTTACATGATCTTGATACCAAAATTAGACAGGAAGACTATAAAAGAAGGAAATTATAGGAAAATTATATGAATGAAAATTTATATGCAAAAATTTCAGGAGCACTTAGCAAGCTGAATGCAGCAAGACAAAACTTGATACATATTAAACCAAAGTGGGTTTAACAAGGAAGCTAAGTATGGTTTAACATTAGATAAGCAATCATTTATATTAACAGGTTATAGGAGAAAAATAAAACTACCTCAACAGAAGAAGAAAATGTTTTAAATACAACCTAACATTCAGTCATGCAGTCATGCTTTAAATGCACAAGAAACTAGGAATAGAAGGGAAGAATGAGAATTAACATAGTCTGATAAAAGCTACCTAAAAAAAGAGTCAACTCTAACTCTTGGTAAAATGTGGAAAGCTTTCCCCTTGAGCTTGAGGTTAAGAAAAATATGTCTACTTCTATCACATTTGTGTCTAGGGAGACCCTAACCAATATATATGGCAACACATTAATGGGTAGATGATAAATTGATGGATGATAGATAGATAAACAGATATAGATAGACAGACAGACAAATGTTATAAAATTGGATTTCTGGGGGCACCTGGGTGGCTCAGTTGTTAAGCATCTGCCTTTGGCTCAGGTCATGGTCCCAGGGTCCTGGGATCAAGCCAGGTACCCAGCTCCCTGCTCAGTGGGGAGTCTGTTTCCCCCCTCCCACTTCCCCTGCTTGTATTTCCTCTCTCGCTGTGTCTCTGTGTCAAATAAAAAAATAAAATATTTTTTTAAAAATTGGATTTCTGGGGAAGAGAAAATTGTCATAATTTACAAATGATATTCACAAATGATATAATGTCATATATAGAAAATCCAAAAGAATCTATGGATAAACTATTGGAATTAATACAATAATGTGGCATGATTGCTGGATATAAACTCAAAATACAAAAGTCAAGTTTATTTTTAAATATCAATGAAAATATTTAGAAAAATAAAATTAGGGACGCCTGGGTGGCTCAGTTAGTTGAGCGGCTGCCTCCAGCTCGGGTCATGATCCCAGCATCCTGGGTTCGAGTCCCACATTGGGCTCCCTGATCAGCAGGGAGCCTGCTTCTCCCTCTGCCTCTGCCTGCCTCTCTGTCTGCCTGAACTCTCCCTCTCTAATAAATAAATAAATAAAAATCTTTAAAAAAAAAAGAACAAGAAAAAGAAAATTAAATAATTGTCTACCTAGCTGTACATACATATGTCATTTTTAGAGATCAAAAGTTCAGTTACCTAGGTATAAGTCCAAAGAAACATTTACGAGGCCATTAACAAGAATACCTAAAAATGAGAGATATTAGCAAAAACCTAGATAAGTGGAGAAATATGATATGATCACAGATTGGAAGACTAATGCTATCCCTGTGGTAATTTTATCATATTCAGTGCAATCTCCAAAGTTCTGACATAACTTTATTTTTGGCACATGAGAGACTAATTTTGAAATTTACATGAAAAATGTAAAGGGCCAAAACACGGTAGGAGAATAGTGTGAAAATACTTGATGTATAGAAGTTAAGATAGCATGTTATCGTTGTACAGACAAATAATATAGCATGACCGGTAAAAAACCATGCACATATGAACTTTTGATTTTTGACAAAGTGAAATGGTAGAGCAAGAAGAACAGCACTTTCAATAAATATTGCTAGGGAAATTAAATATTTATATATGAAAAAATAAAATTCAGGAACTCCATTTGTATTTCACATCAATAAAAAAAGCACTTTCTTGTAGATTATAGACCTAACCATGTAAACTAAAACAATGAATCTTTTAGAGAACAACATAAGAAGTCTTTTAGGAAATAATGTAAGAGATTCTCATGACTTCAGGATGGACAAATAGCTTTAAAAAGATACCCAAATCACTAAACATATAAAAAAATCAAGAAATTTGACTCTATGAAAGTTAAGAACTTTAGCTTACCAAAAGACACCTTTAAGAGAGTAAATGTTAAACCACATAAAGTCAAGGAATATCTGTTTATACATACAACTTGCAAAAGGCTCACCCCAATCCAAAAAGAATGTGTACAAATCAATAAGACCGAGATGAGCAGAACAGTAGAAAAATGACCAAAAGATTTCAAAGTGTTCAACAAAAGAAAAGATCTGAATGATAAATAAATACATGAAATACTGTTCCAATTAAATAATAACAATGGAAGTGCAATTTAAATAATAATGAGATACCACTGTTCACAATCCAGGTTAGATAAAAATGAAGAAATGTGAAAATACCAAAGTTGACTGGAATATGTTAAAATGGGCGGCTCATACACTGTTAGTAAGAGTGAAAATTGCTATAATCTCTCTGGAAAACCATTTTTCATATCTAACCAGCAAATCAGCAATTTCACCCAAGAAATGCATACTAGAATAACATATATGCATGCATATCAGGTACATAAACAAAAATGTTTATTAAGAACAGTTTTTTCATAGACAGAACTTGGAAATAATCAAAATGTTCTCCAGTGGTATTATGTACAAATCAATTGTTGATATATTCGTATGATGGAGAACTATATAGCAATGAAAAGAATTAAGTACAATTATATACAACAATAAGAAAAATTCAAAAATCATGATGCAGACTAAAAGAAATTAGGCACAAATAAATCCTTAATCTCTGAAAACTTTTTTAAAGAGGATTTTATGTATTTATTTAAAAAAGAAAAAGTGAGAGACAGAGCATGAATGGAGGGGAAGGGGCTAAGGGAGAGGGAGAAGCAGACTCCCTGCTGATCAGAGTCCAAAGCAGGGCTCAATCTCAGGATCCTGGGATCACAACCTGAGCCAAAGGCAGTCGCTTAACCAACTGAGCCACCCAGGAGCCCCAACTCTGAATACTTTTACTAAATACTAAAGAAACTGACAAATAATAGCAGGTGTTTTTTTTTTTTTATTTTGAAATGCATAACTGAGTGGTCAAAATAAAACAATAACAATAAGGAAGTGATTACTATACAAGTCAGAGTAGAAATTCCTTTCAGGAGGTTTGCTGGCATCGCTCTATGTCCTGAATGGCAGGGAAAGAGGCTTGTTACAGAAGACTATGTTTATGATATTTTATTGAACTATACATTTGTATTTTGTGCATTCTATAAAAGTTTTATTTCACAACAAAAGGGAATGACTAAAAATATCGGAAATATATAGTATGCTATCGTATGAGATATTCTCATTCAAATAATTAACTGAGAAATGCTGCTTCTTTTTTTCAGAACCATTTATCTCATAGCATTATCTTCCTTAATGATAGGAGATAAATGAGGCTCCTCTTTGTTCCATTTTCAGATACACTATATATTATTGTAGATGTTGTGGAAAGAGAAAGGTTTTCATTATTTCTTGGCTTTTATTTGAAAGTTAAGTTGCACATAAAGTAGCCAAGAGACATTTGCAAACTGATCTCAAAAGGTAGGTCATGATTCAGGCCCTTGCAGCCTTGATGGCATGTCTTTAATTAACAAAGCAGAGGCTCTAATGGAGAGGCCTCTGAGTGCCACTGCAGTTAATGGTCTGTTAGCATTTCATTTTAAAGGCCTGGGGATAGAGGGCTTAACCCTGGAAAGGGGCCTTGGAAAACAAATTAGAAAACACCAAATAATTAGGCTCCTTAAAAATTGTTCCATGTAAACCCAAAAAGAAAAGAAAGAAAAAAAAAAGAAAAAAAGAACACACACACACAAAAAAGAAGCAAGAGAAGCTAAAGGTCTTCATTTACTTGTTTTTCACCTAGAAGTATAGCATCATCTCTAATATCATGTTCCCCCCTAATATGGTCAGTTCTTAAAAATAAAATCTCTAAAACAAATCAGTTTCTGGTAATGTGTAGTCATTTCAACACCTGATAATAATAAACTCCTCTATATGAAAGACAGTTAATTCCTTTTGAAGATTCTTATCATCTTTTTGATCAAATACCATTTTATTACATTTGTATTTCAGTTTACCCTTCCTTTTCAATTTTAGAGAATTATTTTTGTGGGCATAAAAATACCTAAAGGTCAGAAAGCCATGATTCCAAGGGTGGAATAGCCAACAGCTAAGGCACTTTTTCCAATGGAGTGTAATCAATCATCCAAGAAGAAAACCTCACCAAAACAAAAATTATTTTGTTTCCTGGAGAAACATTTCTCTCTAAGTTTGCATGTATGTATATGTTTAAGGAGTAAGTAGCAAGCCCACCAAAAAGCCATTCCTTTCCTTAAAATAAAAACAAGGAGGAGGGGCACCTGGGTGGCTTAGTCATTGGGCATCTGCCTTCGGCTTGGGTCATGATCCTGGGTTCCTGGGATCCAGCCCCGAATGGGGCTCTCTGCTTGGTGGGAGGCCTACTTCTCTCTCTCCCACTCCCCCTGCTTGTGTTCCTTCTCTCGCTGTGTCTCTGTCAAATAAATAAATAAAATCTTAACAAACAAACAAACAAAGAGGAGAGGTGGTGTCCAAGAAAAAGAAAAGTGGTGATTCTGTAGCTACTAATATACACCTGAACATGCCTTTAGAAATGGTACCATATACCTCTGCTGAGCAGGGTCCTGGGATGGAGCCCCACATCAGCCTCCCTGCTCAGCTGGGAGCCTGCTTCTCCCTCTCCCTCTGCTGCTCCCCCTGCTTGTGCTCTCTCTCTCTCTAAAATAAATAAAATCTTAAAAAAAAGGGGGGCCCAAGAGGTATATGGTACCAATTAGATCCTTTTTTGATCCCAATCTAAAATGCAAGGTTTTGTGTGTGGTGGTGGTGGTAGTGAGGTTGTTATTTGTTTTTTTGCTTACGTGTGGTTCCTCCCCTTACCCCTGCTGGATTTGTTCTTAAGAGTTTCTTGAATCCAACATATTAATTTATCAATGATGTCATAAGATAAACTGGAGCCTCAAAAAGCAAAGACTACGGTACGCAAATGCAGGAATAGAGAGCAAAACATTAACCTTTGTGGTTGCTCTTAATTTGTACTGTGGCTAGCTGGGGCAGAGGACACCATGTTGTGGGGAAAAGTGCTCTCTAGGGTTGAGGGACAAATCTCTAGGCTTTGATCTGAAGCTTATGGTGAAACCCTTTATCATGGAGCACCATCACAACAGTAGGTGAAAAAAACATTAAGAAAAAAAAGCACAGCAAGGGATGCATATTTACATATTTTAATGAAAACAAATTATCTCTCCTGAAAGTAATTAATTGTGAAATTATTTAATTATGTGGCAGTAGTAAGGGGGAAACAGTGTTTGAGGTTTTTAGTATATTCCAGTTTATAAGTAAACAGTTATTTGAGTCTGGATTTTTTATTAAGTAATTTTTTATTGAAATCTCAGGATGTCAAGCCATTTTTTTTTTCACTAGTACTATACCAAAATGCAGCAATTATGCAATTAGAAAGAAACTGCTTTTGTGGATTTCTTTCAGTTCTGAAATATAAACATTCAGAAAGTGGTGGAGAAAGGAGACACAATAGAATACCTGAGAAAGATGGGCTTGACTTTGAAATATCTATTCAAGCACAAACTCTCATTGATTGCTATGTCAATTTCTCAGCATGCCTGCATAAAAATAAACATAGAAATATAGAATCTAATATCTGGAAGGAAACCTACAGATTATCTAATCCAGCTTCCTACACAATACTGGAAACTTTCCCACTACAATTCCATCGGTAGGTCACCAATTTTCACTTACACAAAATGTGCGGTTCAGAATTCACTTGTAGTAGTTGTAGGATAGCTCTACTGGATACATTCTCTTTAAAATTTTGTCCATCAGATTAATTTTTGCTTTCTCACAGCATAGGATATGTCTAATTACTATTCCACCTTTAGTCTATCAAATATTTACACATGTTTATTTTTGCCTTTGCATTTTTTTTTTTTTTTTCTGATTCAGGCTCAACATTCCTATTATACTCAAGAACCCCAGATACAGCATAACTTACTTATCAGTCACTTCTCTGGATGTTCTCACTTGAAAGAGCTTCAGTGTGTGAATGCATAGTTTTTCAAACCTGACAATATATTCTAGAATAGAAGTGGCACCATTGTCACCACAGATCTGCTCCCAAAAGTCAACTACTCTCTTTCTTGTGTTTCTATAATATATTTAAGAGCCAATGAAGGATACAATTAACCATAAGGAAACCACTACTCAAGTGATTTTATCAGTGGTGTGATCATAGACAAATTACTTGACTTCTCTGTGTCAGTTTCCTTAGTAAAATGAGGGTAATTATAGTACCTACCTTTCATTGCACTGAAAATGTATTTATAATTTGTAAAATGCTTAGAGCAATACTTGACACATAGCAATGTTTTGTAAGTGTCTATTGGTTCCCAAATTGTCCCCTGAACACAGAGGGCAAGGAGAGGCCAATGAAAGCAGCAGAATAGACTGATAAGTGGAAAATTAAATAGGAAAAATAACTTACATATGAGGCTAATATTAGATAGCCACAAGATGGGTGGATCTCTGCATTGCCTGCCAGAATCTTAAAAGTGTGTATAGAGTCCTTAACTGGATTTAGTTGCAGTTTTTCATCCAGATGGTTCCAGCAACATTGTTCTCTCAAGGCTGCATCCCTGAAAATGGCTTCCATGTGGGAATGGTGGGTGAAATGCACATTCTAGGACAAGGGAGGCAGCTAGGAACTTCCAAATGCTCACAGCCAGCTCATGAGTCAACTGGAGGTCCCATCACCTGATGACCTCCTCCAACAGTGTTCATTAAAGATACGGCTGAATCTAAGTCTTCATAGTTTTATTAAATTTCTTAAGTTTGCTAAAGGACAGTTCTTCTGTCCTTTAATTTTTCAGAAATATCTCATAAATAATTCATAAATATTTGTTTAGCAGAATGAGCCCTTTTGTTAGAAGAAATACCATGTAGCACCACTATATAATAAATAATAAATAATAAATTTATTATTATAAATAACACTAAATAATAAATAAAAAACATTAAAATAAATAAATAAATAAATAAAAAACACTAAATAATAAATAAAAGAAGAACTGCTCTGTGTACAACTGGGATAAAAGCCCAGACACCTAGCTGTAACTAAAGTGAACTTCACCCCATACATGCCAGGAATACCAGAAAGCATCTCTGGTAATGTTGGATTCTGAAAAAAGAATGGAGATATACTTTTTAACCTTTTGATCCTAAAATGTTTTCCAGTGTATGTGGTAACAGTTGCATTCTCCATAAATTTCATAATCAGAAGGATTTCAATCTACCTTAATTACCAAAATATAGCAGAAGAGGGTAAGTTCAAAGTACAGGACATTGGCCTCCCTGAAGTTTCCTTTCTTGTCCCTGAACCATTAACAATTTAATCTTTTGTAAATACATAATGAATTCTACTATCATCCAGTTCACCTTCCTGCATTTTTCCCCTAACAATATTGTGACTTTGCCAAATTTCTGTAAGAAATCAAGATATATCTTACCTATAGCCTCCACCCAACCTGAATGGCTAGTAATCCTCCCAAGCAAAAAAGTAAAGCTTATAAATTTTGCATTTGCACTTAGAGTGGTTCTTAGGAATCCTTTTTAAAAATCTGTGCTGATAATCCTTCTGATAGTTCACCCTTTTAGGGCTCTATCAATGGTCTAGGTTCAAATAGAAACAAAGATTGATAAATTTGACATCATTATCTGGTAAAAATAGCTTTATATTCTGGATATAAAGAAAATTTTTGCCCCTTGGTTTAAACTGATACATTACCTGATCACTAAAACTTCTTATAGAAAATCAAAAATGATTAATGATGTCTTTAAAGACTCAACCTAAGTATCTAAACCTAAGTTTTAGATATTAAGTATTAGTTTCCTAGGTCTGCCATAACAAAGTGGTTTAAAATGACAGATATTTATCCTCTTTTAGTTCTGGAGCCTAGAACTTGGAAATCAACACGTTGGGAAAGTGATGCTTTCCCAGAACCAAAGTGAAGAATCTGTTCTTCATGTTTTCCAGCTCTGGTGGCTCCATTATTGTTCTTGGTTTGTTGCTGTATCACTTTAATCTCTGCCTTCATCTTCATATGCCTTGTCTTCTTTTGTGTGTATCTTATAAGAACACTTATCATTGTATTTAGGGCCCACCCAGGCCTAACCCAGGGTGGTATCCTTATCTCATAATTTTTAAATTTCATACATCTGCAAAGACCTCTTTTCCAAATAAGGTAACATTCACAGGTTATAGGGATTAGAATGTCACATATCATTTCAGCCCCAAAGACTTAAATTCATATGTAATTGTTATTCCCCTTTATTTTTTTCTCCACTAACCAAGAACAGTGGCTTGTACAGAAAACAGGTTGGAAGTTTAGAGGATGAAGGTGAGTGTGATGGTAAGGGCACTTGAAACCATGATGTAAATGGTGAAGGAAATAGAACGATTTCTTCTGGAGAAGAGAAGACTTAACGGTGTGGCTGGGGGCAATAACAGTTCTCTTTATATATTTGGAAGATATATGTGGTAGAAAAGACTTCTATATGGTTTCTGAGGAGTAGAATTAAAATTGATGTTTGGTGGATACCAATAGGTAGATTACAGCCTCAGTTCAAGACACATGTTTCTAAAATAACTGTCCATAGCTTCAATGGATTGCCTTAAAAGGTAGCAAATTGCCTGTTACTGAGGGTGGTCAGATGTAGAAATTATAAAATGAATTATAAAATCTCTAAATGATTTATAAACTGATTCTCCTGTGATTTTCAAATCAGAATGCATATTAGAATCACTTGGGAATCTTGTAAAACTTGACATGTTATTTAAGAGTGAGATCTGAGTATGTATAGTTAATCTCTTATTATCTATTGGTTTAGACTCATGGATTCCAAAGTGTGTTCTCAAATCAGACTGAGAAGCCCTGGTTTAAATGATCTTTAAAGTCCCTTCCAATCCTGAGATTTTGATTCTAAAATACAGAAGAGAAGGACAAAGTATTCAATCAACAACAAATCTAAAACTGAATTGAAAATGTGAACAGAGATTCTTGGGCAAGATTGCCAGCAAATTCCACAGAGGCCATATTGTTCTGTGTATTGTTCTTCTAAGCCTGGATAATCATGCTCAATGATGTATATTCACTTTAAGAGGACTCTTCAAGTGGAAAATGTTCCTGAAAGGTTTAAACACCGTGAATGATCCCAAACTCATCATCAAGTCATGGGAGCTAGGGCCACTAAGAATATAACCACAGAAGGAAAATAAAACGAGGCAAGAGCTTGGCAATTTGATGCAGACGAGACTGAGGTTATTACAGTCCAGGCTAACAATGTAGTCTGAAGGAAAGAAGGACATTTTGTTATGGGCCAATGTATGTCACTGACATCTGAGGAATAAATTTTAAATAATTTAAATTAAATAGATAAAGAAAGGGGAAAAGGAAGAATATAGATTTAGGAGGCAGGTTCCAGAAAAATTTTAGCTGTAGTCATTATCTTTCAGTGAACATTCTAATATAAATGTGGCATGGCTATCATGTAGAATAGCATGTGTTCTGCTATTTTTCTACATGTAAAAAACCATGTGTGCTCTGGATGTAAAAAGTATTGCAACTGGTAAAGCAGCACATATTTACTGAATAGACCTTGAATCGGCAACGACCTTAAGGTTCTTTTCTTACAAGGGAAGAGAACATTAAAATCTTGCACTGATTTAAAAACAAAAGAAAACAAAACAATTTATTGAGGTATGGAGAAGTACAGTTTTCCAGGTTTCAAGAAAAAGTTGATCTATCAGAGAATTGATGATGCATCCAAGAAACAAGTCAAAAGTCATTTGTTTTTCTTTTCTTTTCTTTCATTGTTTTTTTCTTTCTTCCTTTTTTTTTTTTTTTTTTTTTTCAGTCTCTCTGTTCTGATATCCAAGGTGCTGGCTTTAGCTCAGGGCTGGCTCTCCTTGTGGTTGCATCAGAATTTCTTCTACCAAACTAAGAGGCTTTCTTTCATGTTCAAGTCAGGGGGGCAAATGACTTCTCTTTTCCTTACTCATACTGAATTATTAATTATTTTAGGTTACGTATCCATCCCTGAACTGACTGTGAAGATAAGGGCACAGGATTGGCTTGGGCTAAGAAGGGCCAATGGTTGAAGTGAGGTGATAATAGTCATCCTTCTCTAACCATAGCAAAATTCCTCTCTGGAAGAAAGGCACAGAAGCCAGGTAGGCAATGCTCAATGGGAAAGAGGCAGGTCAGATGAGAACCTGATAAAAGTTTGGAATTTTTCCTAGAGACATACTATTGATAAGTTTTTGTTTGATTCTTATAAACACAAAGTTGTACATGATACTCTGCCCATAATATATATTGATAAGTTATCATCTTCTCTTATTTTTATTTTTTACTTTCAAAATGAAAACTCAGTAGGAAAGCAGGAAAGCCACTTCATAATTTATCAAAATGTGAACTCTCAGAGCCTATATTTTATTTAATTTTTAAAGATTTTATTTATTTATTTGTCAGAGAGAGAGAGAGCGAGCACAGGCAGACGGAGTGGCAGGCAGAGGCAGAGGGAGAAGCAGCCTCCCTGCCGAGCCAGGAGCCCGATGTGGGACTTGATCCCAGGATGCTGGGATCATAACCCGAGCTGAAGGCAGCCTCTTAACCAACTGAGCCACCCAGGCGTCCCAGGGCCTATATTTTAAATCCAGACATCACAGTGTACATGTCTATGTGTGTAAATTGTCCAAAGAAACCATAGCTTCTTTACAATTTAAAAAAAAAAAGAGAGAGAGAGATGGTGACCTCAGAGAACACTGAGTAGAAGGGCACAGGAGGAGCAAACCAGTTCAGACTCCCACCTACACAAATCTGAGCCCAACACATAGCCTTCCTGAGTCCCTGATTCATCTACTCATTTAAAGTATGAATTTAAGAAAGCATAACCATTCTCTTCCTTGTCAGTTGACACCTTCTCTTAATTGTACTGAAAAAACGATCTTGCTTTGGAAACTGAAACTTATGGGGCAGCACCTGAGAACCAGAAAAAAAGTATGTTGGAGGCCAGAGGGTTCTGAATAACAAGAGACAATTGTTCAGTCAGGTCAGGGAATGGACATTCAGTACGAGCAAGTTTCTCTGTAGTACCACTTTTTTATCCTTTGTAGTTAGATTCTTATTAGAAAAGATAGTCTGCTATCATGTGGTTAGCCAGGAAAACCAACACACTGGTCTTCTTTCAAGACACGGTCTCTACATACTGGCTTATCTTTTATTTGGAGTGAAAGTTGAGGGCCACAAAAAGGCATGGGCTCTACCAGCAGAACAAGCTCCAGGAAGGCCGTCTAGTCACCTGTAAGTATGGGAGCCTGATCTGAAGGGGTCCCTCCTCTTGGAGTAAACACTCAGGCTACTTAACAAAATATCTTTTGATATTTCATTTAGGCTTTTCCCTCATAAATACAATTTTCTCCATTGGTTATATTTATAGTGGTTAATTTAGGGCCCTTATGGATAGGCATTTGGGGCAAATGGCCTGAGGCTCCTTAAATGGCTCCTTAATCATCTTCTACAGCTAGCAGTTTTCAATGTACCAGTCTTGGCTTCCTGCGTTGGCTCTGAAAAACATTCCTACTAAACGTGAGCATGATTTATATAGGTTTTCTCTCTTTAATAGAAGGGAAAATGTGGTATAATTGAGAGGACCCTGGACTAAGGGTCAAAGGGGATTGATTTGTCCCCAAACCTGCTACAAATTAGCTTCATGGGTATTAGATCGGTTATGATAATCACTGTCAGCCTCAGTTTCCTTATCTGTAAGGTGAGGGGGTTGGACAAGGGTTTAAGTCACCCATGAGCTCTAATTTCCATCTTTCCATTTATTTATGTCTCCTCTATTTATTCATCATGAACCTCCTACTCCCCCAAACCAAAACTATTATTTCCCAAGACCATAAGATCCATTAAAAAAGAAAAGGGAAGACATGAATTCTCATCTCCTTACCTAACTCACAGATACTTTGTAAAAATAAAACACATATTTTTAAAAAGATGTATGTTGAGAGCCAAGAGAGTGTGTATGTGTGTGTATCTTTTTTTCTGATAATTACCGCCCCCCCCCATATCTGGACATAAACTTCAGTGGGAAAAAAAGGTATTCTTTTCATTAAATATCCATTTTGGCTTGCATCTTTGCAGCTCTAGAGTTAAATTCTTTGGCAGCAAAACCCAAATACTTTGGGTATAGTATTGGGCATGACAATACCAATATGATAGCAATAACTACCTGTCCATCTTAGTTTTTTCTGAGAAAGCATTTATACAGAAGTGATTTTAAACACTCTATTGTTTCTAGAGAGAACTGTGAGGTGTTAAGAATTTATCTTCATATGCATTATGATGAATATTCCATAAAGGAAGGAATTATTATTTGCTCTGTTGACTGTTGTGTCCCCAGCCCCTAGAACACTGCCTGGCCCATATTCTACAAATATTGCTGAATGAAGGATAGAATTCAGCACAGTTTAGAGAAGAGAGGTAAGTGTCACCTAGTCTTTTTTGTTTAGATTTTATTTATTTGTCAGAGAGAGAGGGAGCAAGCACACAAGCCAGGGGAGCTGCAGGCAGAGCAGGCAGAAGGAGAAGCAGGCTCCCTGCAGAGCAAGGAGTCTGATGCTGGACTCAATCCAGGACCCTGGGATCATGACCTGAGCTGAAGGCAGCCGCTTAACTGACTGAGCCACCCAGGTGTCCCTAGGTCACTTATTCTTGATCCCCACAATCCCTTCTTAGTTCAAGAGCAGCCAGGTTGAAGCTTCCCTAACACCTTTAATCACAGTATACTATCCTCTCCAGTCCCAACATCTGTCTCCTGCCCATCATCCACTTGCTCCCTGATGGGCTGCCATGTGCTTTTCTCACCCTTTTCTGAATGATGTCCTATCTACTAATGCCAACTGAGCAGAAATTTCCTCCATTACCAGGTGTCTACTTAGCTAAGGTGCCCTTTAACAAGGATTAGCAATTTGTGGAAACATTAGATAGACAGTTGACTATTATAAGCCATCAAACTGACATGGAGTAGAAAAGAAATGGAATTGACTGGCAGGGCATAAAGAGAAGTTGGGGGGAATAATAGTTATTTCTACATTACTTTATGATAACTCCTCCTGGAGACATACAGACTTTGTTTAGGAAAGCATTGGGATCTGGTATAAAGGATTAGGAACCCAATTAGATTATCAATACTTGAAAGCTCCAACTTCTTTCTAATACACAGGCACTATTGAGATGTGTAATAATGCAAATACATTTTTTAAATGTACAAAATGACCTAGATTTTTGTTTGTGTATTAGTTTTTTTTTGTTTTGCTTTTCAGAACCATAATGGATTCTACTAAAGATATTTAGAGATGCTTTAACTATAAAATTTCATTCTAAATTAAATTTCAATCTTCTAAGTATGAACATTGTTTATAATGACCTGCTCCTACAATACATGCATTTTTTTCAATACCTGCTCATGGGCCATCCCTTAATTTGCTTCTCTTTGTCTTGTCTGCCACAATAAGGCTGATAGGATACATTTGTCTTAACAGGCAAGAAGAGGACCAGAAGTCTACAGTCCATCCTTGGGTCTGAAAGGTCAGACGGGCTCTCCAGAACCAGGAGGTTGGGAGGTTGTGAAATGCAGTGCTCCTATATGATTCCATTCTTTCATAGTCCTTCACACGCAGCAGCAGGTCCAGGACTTGAGGACAGCTCAACATGTCTAATCTCGCATGAACTCTGACCCAACTCACCTTTGCTGTCCACCAGACTCAACTCTACTGATGGGTCTTGGAGGCAGTGTGGTTCATCAGAAGTAGGTTCTGGTACAGTCCCACATCTATTGTTTCCTTACTAATGTCCCACACTTCCTTTAATATTAGAGTTTTCCTCTGAACCCTAACCAACACCTGAATTCTTTAGAATGTCATCCTGTTCCGTCCATCACTCCTTCCTTAGTGTAGGTTAAGGAGTCATGCATTATAGCTATGAGCATGGGCCCTGGAGCTAAGTCAACAGGACTGGACCCATCGTCAGCCCTTTTCTCCTGTGGGGAGTTGGTAAATGACTCAAGCTCTCTGTCTTAGTTTCATTTGTAAAATGGTATAATCACAGTTCCTCCTTCAAAAGTTTATTATGAGGGCTAAATTACCACATGCATGCAATCTATAAATACTAGTAATAAGACATTTCAAGAAGAGAGAACCACTTTGTCCAATGCTGGTAGCGGAAATGAAGACTTGCATGATCCTTGAGGATTATAAACTGGTTGAGGAATAATAAATGATGTATTACATATCAGAGAGAGAAGTCCCCACAATATATCCTCCCATTAAAACTTTTGACAAATAGTATCTTTCTATAAGTACATGGGAGAGGGGCATCTGGTTGGCTCAGTGGGTTAAAGCCTCTGCCTTCGGCTCAGGTCATGATCTCAGGGTCCTGGGATCAAATCCCACATTGGGCTCTCTGCTCAGCAGGGAGCCTGCTTCCCTTCCTCTGTATCTCTGCCTGCCTCTGCCTACTTGTGATCTTTGTCTGCCAAATAAATAAAATCTTTAAAAAAATACTTAAAAAAAGTACATGGGAGAGCTATTCTTTTAAAAGGACATATAAAAATAAATTTAAATAATTAAAGTCTCCTGAGCACAATTTAAACCTTTGAGGGTTCAGCAGTCAGTTTATGGTGTCCAAGTTACTTTGGGGTCATTATTATGAACCTCTCATCAAGCACTTGCTTTTACACATGACATATGCTCAATAGGTATTTGTTGGTAGAATGTCTAAGACATGAATGGACATCAATAATCATTGCATTACTCTAGATAAGTAAAGTGCCAGTAAAGAGAATGTCAGATACTTCACTGCCCAGAATATCACCATAAAAAGATTTCTGATCCCAAAGAATAACTTTTATTTAGAGGTGGTGAAATGATTGTTTGGCAATCCAAAGCTAAGACATGGTAGAGCAAAGATGCAAACCCTCACATGCTGCAAAGTAGGACTGTCAGATTAAAATACAGATAGCCAATTCAATTTTAATTTCAGATGAACAATGAATATTTTTAGGACAAGTATGTATCAAACACTGAGCATTTTTTAGGATAAGTATGTTCTAAATACTGACAAATTTGTCAAATGGGGCACAATTATCTTAAAATGTTATTCACCGTTTACTTAAAATTCAAATTTAACAGAGGATCCTGATTTTTACTTGCTAAATCTGGTAGCCCACTCTAAAACCCAACTGCTACCCCACATGCTACTTCGCTATGGCCTCCCTTTGAGACCTGATATGGTCTGGGATGCTTTTGGACATCGTGGGATGCTAGTTCTCTAAGATTTTGTGCCTCTTTCTGCTTCCCATGATTGGAAAAACCCAGATCTCTGCCACAGTTGCTTTCTGTCTCATTCTTCTTGAAAATCGTTGACCCTTCTTCCAAATTCTTGTCCTACAAGTTTACTTGTCATCAAGATGACTCACTGTCACCTCAAACTCATCCCATTTGTAAACTAAACTCTTCTTTCCTACAGTTCTTATTCCTCCTCTGAATTTCCCATCTTTAAAATGCAATAACCAATTTCCCAACAATCAGACTTGCCAAACCACAAAATAACTGGAACTCTCCCCACCCTTCCTCACTGTAGTAACATCCAATCAATTCCTTGGTCCTTTTGCTCCTTTTTTCAAACATTTCCCCAGCCTATCCTCTATACTGCTAAGGACCCAGGCCTAAAGAAGGCTCATATCACCTCATTTTCTGAACAATGTGATTGTTTCCTGATGGCTCCCTCTCTCCCTCCTCCAGGCAATTCTGCCAAGCATGTGCCCAGGTTAATGTCTCTACAATAGAAGATTTTCTGACAAGAGAAAGACAAATAGCCTGACATAAAATGAACAATGTTTATGCACAAGAAATTGGCAGTAGAGAAATTATAAATGACTGAGAAACATATGAAAAGATGCTCAAATTCACTAATGGTTTGGGGAAATGCAAATTAAACTAATAATGAGACATCACTTTACAACTAGGAAAAAGATGAAAAGAACAAAAACAGCTAATGCTGAGAAGGATGAAGGAAAAACTTTTCTTTCACATACAGCATGTAGAAATGTCAATGGGTAGTTTTTGAAAGCAATCTAGCATAATCCACAAAAATTGAAAATGCACAGATGTTTTGACCCAGCAATACCACTCATAGGAATCTATCTAATAAAATAAAATCCACTAGTACTTAAACACATACACACAAGAGTATTTGCTGTAGACAGCTTTGAAACAGAAAAACAATCCAAGAAACAAAAAATCCTTGAGGGAAAAAGGGATACCAAGAAATAAGAAATGGGTTGGATAACTTAAGGTCTATCCATACCAAAGAATATTAGGCAGCTATTAGAATAAATTAGTGCATTAGGAGAGTCAGAATTGATTAAGTGGGATTTCTATGAGTGAAAAAAGATGCAAAAACATGTACATGCAATGCCATCTTTATTTTTATTGTTTTTAAAGATTTTTATTTATTTATTTGACACAGACAGAGAGAGAACACAAGCAGGGGTAACAGCAGGATGAGTAAGGGGGACAAGCAGGCTCCCCACCGAGCAGGGAGCTGAAGGCAGGCCTTTAATGACTGAACCACCCAGGGGCCCCACAATCCCATTTTTTAATAGTAATCCAACCCATTTATGTATTTGTGTCTATATAATGTACACATGCATGCACACAAACTTACATTCATATGTTCATATGAACATGGAAGGGTACCCTCATCAAGTTGTTCACATGAGTCACCTTGGGAGGGAATAATGGAGTCTGATATGAATTGCCAGGGGAGATGTAAAACATTAGTTTTATATCTCCTGCCATAATTTTTAATGGTCTTCCATTGCCAATAAAAATAATAAATATTTAGCCCCCACTAGCGACCTCAGTCTATTTTCCTGGCCTCCTATAGTATTATTTCTTATAAGGTCTTTCCATTGCAACCAAACTGATCTTTCTGGTGACCTCGTTCTTGATTCTTCATAGATTATCTCTCACCCCTGCCCTGTACTTAACCCGCCACACTCACCCACATAATTGACCCCCCTTCTTTTCAACTATTCCCTTAAGGAACCCCTCAAATTTCATTTGCTTTATGAAGAGCTTCCTATTCACTCTGACCTTCTTTTTGCTATCCTTTCTGTGATAGTGATACTTCGGTTTTCACGGACCATTCCTTCAATATCTGCCTGATCATTCCACCAGCTCGCCTGTGCAAAGAGCATTCCATTGACCACTGGGCCTAATGGAGCTGCTCCAGGACACACCAGCAGGATGTAGCCAGTGTCATCAGCCCTGCTCTTCTAACTCATATTTAAGCCTGGCTTTCTGAGCCCAAAAGCTGTATTATT
The DNA here is from genome assembly GCA_003697995.1 of Taxidea taxus jeffersonii. Classification (NCBI taxonomy): domain Eukaryota; kingdom Metazoa; phylum Chordata; class Mammalia; order Carnivora; family Mustelidae; genus Taxidea; species Taxidea taxus. Next base: position 59,539 of record RCUC01151705.1, on the reverse strand, counting down.
TTTATTAAGCCATGCTTGCTATATTTTCTTCTTTTGTATGTGAAAGAATATCATCCGCTGCCCCATCTTTCATAGAGAGACTGGTATTACATTTTCTCTTTCTGATTTTCTGGGCTCCTGACCTTACCCTTTTTCAGCAGAGTAGTGGAGGCAGTGTTCTATGGTGTTCTATAGTTCTGTGAATTCTTATCTCAATATATGTCATTGCCATTAGCGAGGACCTGCCCCTGTTGGGCACTGTCCCCAGCATATTATATATAATAATTGTAGAAGCAATGTTTCATTATTAGCCCTTTACAAATAATGTAAAAAGGTTAGGTAAATGGTTCTGGGTCTGGCAGGTTTAGGGCAAAGCCAGGGCTCTCAGGTTCCAAAATCCGTGTTCCCTTCCATGAGCAGACCTAGCTTTAGCTTCAGAGTTAGGACTTAAGAGAGGGTACGAGAACAGGCTACTATGGAAGGGACACAGCACAGCACAATGAGCATAGGACTCTTGGCAATATATATTCACAGCTGGCAGGAGTCGACACAAGGGCAAAGATGGGAGCCAGGAGCCTGGATCCTAGAAATCATTATCAAAGGTCTTCTTTTTGCCCTATAGGTAGTGCACCCTGCAAAATGGGCACAAAACCTGCTTGAAAATCCTTACATGGGTATGCCTTATATATATTTACCTCCTATCACTAATCTCCCTTTATGCCTACATCTTGACACAATCAAATTCCCTTTTGGATACTGTCTATCCAGTTTCCTCCCAAGTCTAGGTGCTACCCCTAGAGTGAGAGTAAACTCATCCTGGGGACTACAAATTCATGCCTGTCTGGTGCTTCAGATGTGTGCGAGACTATCTGCTCATCAATCAGGCAAATGAGTGAAAAACAATGCCCTCAACCAGATAGGGTATGTCCCAACCTATTCAGAGGGCACCCCTGATTTTAACTCCCCTGCCAATTTCAGAGAGGAAAACTTGCAGCTGTTAGGCCTGGGCTCCCTTTCACTCTCCTGGTAGGTACAGTATCTCTGAGCTGCAGTATTCACACATGCCCAGCGTGCTGCCAGCAGGGATCAAAGACAGAGTCAGAAGAGGCAGAAATAGCAAAAATTCCAATTCCAATGCTTTTACGGCTTGCAGTCATTTAGCATTTCATCTCCATGAATTTCCCAGGGTGCATTCCAGAGTTGTGTTCATTTAAGATTTGACCCTTAGCTGCCCATTGTCCCATTTCCTTTCTGAGTATCCAGAAAGTCACACTATTAGTCAGAGGGGATACCCATGGGGTAATAAGAAGAAAATCAACTCAGTAACCTGACCAAATTGTTTTAAATAATTTCTGTCTCAGAATGACCATATCTCTGCCCTTTTGCTGCCCTCCCCACTGCACCCTCCACCCCTTTGGCAATTTCTGTTTCCATTCTGGCCTGGTAGGGTCAAAGTATCATAAAATCATCCATTCTAACATGAGTCTTATCTGATTTTTTTTTTTTTTTTTGAAATATCAAAGAAGTCAGAAACATCGTATATCAAGAGACTGGGTTCTCTGGTTCTCATTTGAACTTTCTGAGGTTCCTGCAACACTAGCTTAAGTTCAGTCAGTTTGATGTTATGACTTTGAGTTTGGTGTTTAAGGCACTATGAAATAAACATCAATACAATGCAGGCTCTTGTTTCATTTGAACTATTTAGCCCTCTAGGGCAGACTCGGGCAAATCTAGAAATCTGAGTTTCACTGATTACTGAACTTTAAAGGAGGACTGAAGTTATGGATTAAGGGAGTCTGACTTTCAAAAACTGCTTCTAACTTAAAGTAAACAGCTCAGGCTCCTCATCAGCTTTTCCTGAGCCATCTCTGGTTAAAAGTTGGCCCCACTGGAAGTCAGTCTACAGCCTGTCTCTATTCTTCCAGAATTATAGGTTGCCATGGTAACAGTGGCTTCTGGAAATGAACTTCATAATTGCTGCATATTGCATATAAACAGCTGGATTCCCTCTTTCAATTTCACTCTGAAACAATGAAGACCCAAGAAAATGTCCTTGTATTTGAATCATTGACATGCTAAAGATCATTATACCAGTAGTGAAGCATCATGGCATAGGGAAACTTGAAGAAATGATGATGTCAAATTCCACAGGCTCTATATATGTAGATGAATGTAAAATGTGTATGTGTGATTCCACATACACAGAACAAGAATCCTTGAAGAGCCAAAAGAGCCCCTCCTTTCAAAGATCCATTAATACAACTCCTGTTTTACAGGGTGTGAAACAGAAACCCAGAGACTGAACATTTTCTGTGCATTCTCTCACAGCAAGACAGGTACAGAATGGAATTTACAGAAGAGCCTGGTGCTGTGGATATGGCTCCCATCACATTCAGAATTTGGGCTTGAGTTCCAGCTCTGCTACTGATCAACTGTGTGGTCTCCAAGTGTCATTTAACCCAGCACTCAGTCTGTATCTGTATTTTAAGAGAGTTGGTTATAAAGTTTTTGAGGCATGTACCTATTCATGTCATCCCTCTATCAACAGTAGTTGCTGAGAAGCCAAGGATAGTGGCTAAGATTGTATTCTCTTTTAAAGAAACATATTGATATGAATTTTAAAATAAAATTGCTAGGGGCACCTGGGTGGCTCAGTGGGTTAAAGCCTCTGCCTTCAGCTCCGGTCATGATCCCAGGGCCCTGTGACTGAGCCCCCGAATTGGGCTCTCTGCTCAGCAGGGAGCCTGCTTCCCCTTCCCTCTTGCCTGCCTCTCTGCCTATTTGTGATCTCTGTCTGTCGAATAAATAAATAAATAATCTTTAAAATAAAATCGCTTTCAGGAAGGTGAGATATTACTGGTTGTTAATATCCTAGCAAAGATCAGTTGATGAAGTTTAGTTAATCATATAGTGCAGTGTTGAGAATATGAGACCCAGATGATAATGAGGATGAGGTTTTTTTTGGAGAGGAATGTTGGTTGAAAAAGACAAGTTCCTAAGGGTTTATGGGGAACATAGGTCAACAGATTTCACCTGGTTGAGAGAGAAGAAAGAGGATGCAAAGAGGGTTCAATAAGGAGACAAGAAGACCTATTTCATAAAATGAGGGTATTTTTCTCTGTCTTACTATCCATTCACATAGTTGTCTCTCTCTCTGAGAAAGTCTTACAATGTTCCCAATGAAAGTTACATAGAGAATAATAATACTACTAAGGTGGTAATAATAATAATAATAATAATCTCTTAATAAAGAACTATTTCTCTGTCCTACCTAGAGCTTGCACGGGTAACATCCTGCTTCTGAATGCCAAATCTCAGCGGCCAGCTGTGTTACTCTCCAGGGCTATGCAACCTGCCCTCTCCCTATTCCCGATTAAGGTTTAATCTTCCACAAAATGACCTTACCATGGGTAACAGCTAATAATGAGGACAGAGTTTCATTCTCTTCCTTGGAACTGGATTTTCTTTTCAGGCAAGAACTGGGTATAGCTTTCTAGGAGTTTTGAAAAGATGAATATGCAGTGCTAAGCAGCGATCCCTCTGGGTGCCTCTGTCCCTTTTATAGAGTCCAAATGTATTAATTTTAAGAAAACAACAACAAAAAACACCAACTACTTTAAACACCCCCCCCCCGACTCCCTGGCCCACAACTGGGGGTAAGAAAGACCACTGGGGGCCCCTCTACCTCTCCTCAGTTGGAAGCAATCCTCTTGGTAATTGGTAACATATGGGTACTGATCAATCCACCTTTGATCTTGTAAATCTCACCTGGTTTCTTGTGCATTGAGACCCTTTCTGAATCCTTATTTGTTGTAGGTTTTGTCCCCTGACTTGTTTTTTCCTCCTTCCTCAACTACATGTTTCTTGGTGTCTCATCACTGATAATATCTTTTCATCATGAAACCCTCCCCCTAAAAGAGGCATGCCTTTTCCTCAGGCAAATGTTCCCACATGCTTCAAGGTTCAGCATGTTTCAATTCTTGAATCATGCCTCCCCTAAAACACAAGATGTTCTTTGAGAGGAGCATCACAAAGGATTAGGACTTAATAACTATTTGTTGATTTTTTGATATTTTGATATGCCTTGAAATACTGACACCTAGGCTAGCTGAATATGAACCACTCATTCATCAATTTTGTTGAATATCTACTATGTTGTAGGATTTTCATAAACAATACCATAATTCTTCAAAAGTTTCTTTTTTCCAGGAATAAAGATAAATGAAAAGAGAAAAACAGAAGATGGAAGATTTTGTTAACAGAGGGAGTTTAAATTTCTACCATTACTGTTTGAGAACCCCGGGCTTACCAATTCTCTTTATATTTTATTTCTGTTCATCTTTAAGAAAAGCCAGAGGAAAGTTTCTGGGTTTGTTGGGAGAAAGATGGGATTGTACAGATGTTAAAATAATCCTTTTTGGCCTCTACTTCCAAGGCTATGCTAAGGACCAGGAAGATCTATGGACATAGGGCCTCTGGCTAAAACGCTTTTGCCCAGTTTATTTTAGGAAAATAAAACTTGCCTCTGTCCAGAGATAAGTCAGAATATTGCTAGATGGGGGTGAAGGTGAGAAGGAGTAGTGTTAGTAGAAAGAACTTTCCATGACAGAACTCTACCTGTTTTATGTAATCCTTATCCACTCACCCAGGGCTGTCATTCCTGCCTCTGTGCCCTCAAGAGCAAATGCAGCCAGCACAGTGACATTTTAATAATAATACTTTGTACTTATACAGCACCTGTCAGCCAATGATCTCAAAGTACTTCTCCTGTGATTAACTCATTAATCCTAACAAGGATAAGTGACTTTCCCAAGGTCACAGAATAGTGAATGTCAGGGGCAGGCATGTGCCTTGAGTTCTCCTGCTCCTGCTCTGAAGACAATCCACTTGCCTGCCTGTCACAAAGCCACCTCTGAAATAATCCAGGCTTACCGAGCCACCATGGGTTTATAATTGCATGTCTGGGTCTTCCATTATACCATTTTTCTTAATTAGTCTAGTAGTGAGACCATCTCTGTTTAGTAATCCTCCCATCCATGGCTGGAAATGCAAAGTTCTTGGGTAGGGGTGGAGATACTGTGATGCACCACTCTAGAGAACGTGTCATCTTGTGTCTTGGATTTGGTGGTTAGTGGCACACAGTGCACTCACCCTGATAGAGTGAGGCAGCTGGGAGTGGCACCTATAAAACAGCATTAAAGTCAGGCTGGCAAAGAGTTAGGTTTAGCACTCAAGGTGGCTACATCCTCTCTTTCCAGTGTAGATCACAACCAGCAACCAGCATGAGGGACTTAGCCTGGCACAGAAGGGATGTCGACAGATGGTAAGAGTGCAGAAATAAGGGTTTTGGATAGCTTGTTGATCTTTGAACACTGGGACAGCCCCTGAGAGGACTGGGCTTCACAGGCTGGACTTCATTCCTACACAACACCTGGGTTACCAGGCAGGTCCCAGAGCAATGATTCATGCATAGAAGCTTTGACTCAAGCATATTTGCAAGAACTGGGGGATACCAAATTTGAAAATTCAAGTTCAAACAAACTGAAAACAAGAGCCTTTGAGAAAGGAGGAAATGCACTGAGGAGCATCTGGTTTATCCTATGGTTTGACAGGTTAGGGTCACAGTTGCAAGAAGCTTACCCAGAAATACTAGGGACATCTGGGTCATAATACCAGTGAAGGTGATTATTGCATGGAGGGTCAAAACATCTTAAGAATTTTCTGAATCACTGGGGACTGGATCAAGAACCAATGCAGCATACCTCCCTTAGGTGGGGTAGGAGGGAAGACAGACAAAGGAGATAGCCACTCTCAGTCCTGTTGCATAAACAGACTGTATGTCCATGTAAAGGTAATTAATACAAATAACTAAATGCCCAGTAAGTGTGTTTAAAAATAGACTAAAAGATTTCAGAAGAAAACAAAAGCCAATCAGAGTTAGTGCTATTAGAGAAGTTCCATGCAGCGAGTAAAATCTAAACAGGGTCCTCAATGATAGGTTGGCTGTATCAGAGGGAACATAAAAGAGTGAAAATAGGGGCACCTGGGTGGTTCAACTGGTTAAAGTTTTGCCTTTGGCTCTGTTCATGATCTCAGGGTCCTGGGATTGAGACCCATGTTGGGCTCCCTGCTCGGTGGGGAGCCTGCTTCGCCTTCTCTCCACCCCCAGCTCATATTCTCTCCCTCTCTCTCAAATAAATAAGTAAGATCTTAAAAAAAAAAAAAAAGTGAAAGGAGAATAATAAACACAATGTATTAAGCCTGTGCTATGTATGGGATACTTTATATTCACTAGCTTCTGAGTCTGCACAAAAACAAATAACAAAGAAATTATTACCTCCTCTTCAAGCTGAAGAAGCAGCCTCAGAAAAATATCAAATAATTAAGAAAATTTTATAGAGCAAGGAAGTAGCAGAACTAGTATTCAAACTCATCTGCCCAACGCTATATCATATCTTTTCTCTCTTCCTATGAAATTCTGCAAAAAAGCAGAAGGAATGCCAGGTGTACAGCAGAAGGTGAGACTCTTTAGTGCTGCCTAATCAAGGACATATTAAGAGAGTAAAGGTAACAAGTTGGAGGCTATACAGCACATGTCCCTGAATGCCTAGCCTAGGAATTTGGGCTCTACCTAACAACACACATGGGATCATAGATGTGTTTTAAGAAAGGAAGTCTCAAGTGCTCTTGTAGGAACACTGATACAGCAGCGGCATGGACTGTGGCTGGGAGGTAGGGAACCCTGTGAGGGGGTGATTGGAGTTGTTTAGGTATGGGGTAGCACTGGGCAGCCCCTTAAGCACTGTGGTAAAAGGTGATGGATGCAAGAATGATTTTTTAAAAACACTAAAGCAAACATTGTAACGATCAAAAGTCACTCTCTAGACCTTCGTTACCCTCTGAGGTCGCCCTCTGGGACTGATGGAGGAAGAGATTCATGAGGGAGGGCCTCCGGACGCCTGACTTGGGCCCCAGTGGTAACAAACTAGCTTGCACATTTGATGATCAGTTTTCCTCTTCAGAGTGTCTGACAGCAGGGACCTTATGCCCTACCTTGGTTGTCCTTCTCAGAATCTGATCCCCATCTGTGGTTAGGGATATCTACCCTACCAAACCACAGTCTTCCCTGTTTTTATTTAAACATTCTTTTTCTCTAGTTAGAAGTTGGTTGATTGGGAGCTTTAATGCCATATTAAGTAGTGATTTGAAATCCAGCAGCCACTGACTTCTCATAAAGAAGAGGCTATAAGACTACATGGCCTCAAGGAATCTGCATGTGTCTGCAGAGGATGGATTCAGATCAGGATTGACCATGGCACAGAAGGTAGATTTTAGGCAAGGAACTTAAGGTGGTATACAGTTACATGACTTTATCACAAAGGGGCCTGAATATCAATTGTCTTAATTCTGTACAGGCCACAGTCCCTTTTTGTGGGTTATTAACCTGCTAATTTCCTTTCACTCCCCCTCTGGAGAGAAAACAATGGCAGTACCATATGGGGAGGGGGGGCGGGTGAAGGAATGGAACTTGCCCACTTTTCTGCTCTGTTTTCTCTGGTTTCCTGTAAGGTAGAAGGAAGGGTATGTGTATGGGCTGTGCTCAGTTCACCCTCCTCCACGCACTCCTTTACCACAAGTTTAAACAAAGAACTAGTTAATCGCCACTTGGCAAGCATGGTGGCTAAGGTGTCTCCACACCAGTGAAGGCTGAAGTAAAGGATCCAGCTTCAGAGATGATAGCAATGATGCAGCTGCAGGACCCCAGTGTTAGTGGAAGGGGCCCACCTGAGTTCATGGCCCAGGCAGAGTTTATATTTGTGTCCCAGCATGGGTCCAGAAGGGACCTGAACTCTGGGTGTTGAAGTCCTGGCTTCAGCAAGCAGTGCCAGGCATTAGAACAATGCAGGGGGAATACTGGCAATGTGTTGTACTGTTAGTTTGAAAAACTATTTTCATGGCCAAAAGATGGGATCCTATTTTAATTCTCCTGTAACCTCTGTCCCACATCTTTTCATAGAGAACTGGCAAGTAGGTGGAGCACTATAAATGTCTCACTAACTACCCTTTATAGTTTTAATGAGAAAGTTCTAGAAGTAGTGTTCCCTCCAATAACAACTGCCTAACTTATTATGGAGGAATTGTCAGTGGTTCTTAGGTCCATGGAAGAGAGATTAAGGAGGTTAGTGAAACTGGGAAGCCCATATCAGATCACAGAATGCATGGTGACAGCTTCTCCCCTCTCCCTTCACTAAGACTGCAGCTTCCATTGGGGCTGAGGAGCTGTCACCAAAGTGTGCAATTGCCTCATTACCAGAGAGAGGAGCTGCACCCTGGGAACCTTCCCAGCCCCCTGAGGCACAGAGACCCAGGATAACAGCATGGCAATGCACCCCCTGCTGGCTTTTATTGTATGCTAATGTAATGGGGCCATCAGTCTGAAGGCTGTCTGTGCAAAGAAACAGAATTTCTTTTCCTCTAGTTGGAAGTCATTTGAGATTTTAGCAAGTAGAAATGAGTGTGTGTTGCAGGAGGTAGGGAAAGAGAAGGACACAAAGTAGAGAGGGAGGATACATTGGGAGTGGGTAAAATAAAGATTCTGTGAGGGAACATGAGAGAAACTCAAGAGAGTTTTCTGCTTTAATGAAGTTTAACTTCAAAGTATAACAAAGTGCAGGGTAATGGACCAGCATATGCGTCCCACTGCAGATCATCAAAACAAATCCACAGTGCCAGGGTCACACACAGCAGGGAAGCCCAAGGTTACCCAACTTCTAAAGAATGAGAAATTGAGCACAGGCACATCTCCAAAATGCATTTTTCCTTACAGAAGAATTGCCATTTACTGTGCTGCTTTCCCTTTTCCAGAAAGGACACATGTCTATTAAAGTAATGAAAAAAGGTTTCCATGCTGCCTTTGGAATACTTTTCTTTCAGAGACTTCTATTCCCGGGAGCGACTTTGTGGAGAACGATTGTCAAGTGTGCAGAAAGAAAGGAAAAAAGAGGGAGAGAAAGTGGAAGAAAAGGGAATAAAGCAGGAAGGGATGGAATGGGGAGGGGAAAAGGAAAGAAGGAAGGGAAAAAGGAAGGCAGGAGGGCAAAAGAGAAGGAGGGAGGGAGGGAAGAAGTGCTAGCCTAACTGATTGCCACATGCCACGTGCTAACTGTGGTGCCAGTATCACTCTCCACTGTTTTACACGACTTTCACCTCATTCCCAGAGCATCCTTAAGCAGGAGACTACAGAGGGAGTCACATAAACTTATCCACAGGAGAAGCTCCATGTCACTGTGCTCATCATTTCTTTCTCCTTGGTCCTTCCCAACTCCTACACCATGAGGCCCAGAGCCAGACTCATTTTCTTCCAGTAGTTGGGTCCTTCATATCCTTCTTCAGCTGAGCATGGGCCCCTTAAAGCAGGAAGTAGAGACTGCATTATCTCTTTTGTAAATTCATGAGTAGCATGATGAAGGCTTGAGAACACATAAGGTTTCCAGTACATGTCAGTGGAGTGATTTTTTCCTCCAATACATATTTTCTAAAAGACAACTCCATGCAATATCTAAGTTTTAGCTCTATCATAAAAAGTGATGCATAAGCTTTGTAATGATTGAAAAGTGTTCAGTGGCATTGCATCCTTTAACGGTAACCCCCCTGTGGTGTCCAATAGCATCAAAGCCATTTGATATCAGAGGAACAGAGCTCGGAGACAGGCCGACAATGTTGCAGGTGAAAAGAGCCATCACCCTTTTTTCCTTTTAAAAATCCAAGTCCATTTATTTCCTGTGAGTTCACATAACCATTTTGCTGTATTTAGGACTCAAATTATTTTCAAACACTCAGCTGGATCATCCTCCATGAGGCAGGGGCCACGGAGACTGAAATGAAACAGCGAAACTGATTGGAAAGAGCTCTGAGATGTAAGTTTTGCTACTAGTTTGACTGTGTGATAGTAAGTGTCACTCCTTACTGGTGCCTCAGTTTCTATCTGCAAAACAAGGACAAACTAGGTAAAATCTAATGACTTCCAGCCTTCACACCTTAGTTTTAATCACCTAGGCCCACACCAGGAATTGGGTAGAAACTTCAATCCCTAGACACCTCCAGGGATTCATGCATTAGCACCCAAGGTTTCTCTGACTCTCTTAAAGCTACCTTGTTTTACAGAAGATTTTAATCCTAAGGTCCAACAAGGTCAAAGACAGTCAGCTTCTGAAATGAAAAGATTAATGTTCCATGGATGGGAGAGAAACCAGAGGGAGATTTCTGCCCGAGCATGAGAATTCTCTCTTGTAAAATTTTTTTTTCTTCACAGCAAATAAGGTTTATGGATTGCAATGAGAAGTCTGTTGCATTAAAATAAGTCTTTTTACAGTATTTTCCCATTTAAGCCTCACATGGGCAGCATGCTGGATTGGGCCTGGAAAGGCAGACTCACTAGTTTTTCAATTTAGTTTGTTAATAGCCTGCCTTTCATAAAAGCATCAGGCACAATCACACCAATCCCTAAATCAATAGGATGATGCAGCAATGCCTCACAGAAATGATATTTTTGAAATAAATATATACCATTCAGCCAGGCCTGTTTGACATCAAATTTATATACTCAATAAGAAAGCACAATTAATGGTCCCGAACTGTATTTTCCTTCACCTATTTCACATTTCAAGGAGCACAGGATTTCTTAAGGAAAAAAAATAATAATAAAAGAAGAAAGAAAAAGAGCAAAGAAGCATTCCATTCATAAATGGAATGAAGGTATTAAAAAACAATGCTGGCTTGTTGGTGCCTCCTACAACCCATTTATCTTGCCACCAATCTCACTTCTCTCTTCATTCAGGTCTTTGCACAGATGTTACTTCTTTAGAGAAAATTTCCCTGACACCTCAGGTAAAACAGCACCCCATTCTCTCTCTGTCCATTTACCCTGCTTTTCATAGCATTTCATTACATTATGTTTGTTTACTGTCACTCCTCCTCCCAACAAATGTAAGCTGCATGGGGGCAGGATGTTTGCTATTTTGTTCAGCACTACATCCCCAGTGCTGAACTTCCAGTAAATGTCTAACAGAATTTCTTAAAGGATGAATGAATAAATAAATACCTCATTTCCCTTCCCAAGTGTATTGATCATGAAACTGTGTGTTCACATTCATACAGTAAAACAACCTTAGAGGATGCACATGCTTCCACTTACTAAGCCAATCAATCAGTAACAATGCTTAGTTTTGATGAGTCTGTACAGTGCGTGTGCCCATGTTGGGGGAGTATTCCATATTGTTATAAATAATGCAAAGTAATGATAAAACTCTGCTGATTGGGGAACACTGCCAGTATTACCAGGTCTGCTTCTATCCTTCTTCTTTGTCCCCACATGCTAGGGAAAATTTTACCTCCACTTTTACAAGTTTTCCATTTTTTTCTACTCCTCCAACTAACATTTTTGTCCAGTTAAGCAGTTTACCTGGTAGCAAACCTGGAGGTAAAGGAATTTTATAAGATATTTCTATGGGTTATTAAGGGGAAACTCTTTTACGGTCTTTGAAAATTCAAATTAAGGACAGAAATCACATTTACTTTTTAAAAATTTTTTAAAAGATATTATTTATTTATTTGACAGAGAGAGATCACAAGTAGGCAGAGAGGCAGGCAGAGAGTTAGGGGGAAGCAGGCTCCCCACTGAGTAGAGAGCCAGATGTGGGGTTTGATCCCAGGACCCTGAGACTATGACCTGGGCCAAAGGCAGAGCCTTAACCCACTGAGCCACCCAGGCACCCCCAGAAATCACATTTAATTTACTCTTTGTTGCTGAGTTATATTTCACTGAATCCAACACATGCTAAGACTGAACTCTATGGGATCACAGGTTATACTTGGATTTCGTTTGGTGACCTCCATAAGAGACTTATTAAGGTGCCATCTCAACTATACCTCAAGTAGAATTATCTTCCTACACTAGTACCAAGAGTTTATTTTTTTACCATGAGTGCATAGATCTATTGTACTTGTATTCTTAAGTCTGAGTTCACTCAACAAAAACCTTCACTGTTGGACTGCAACAACTGGAGATATTACAAGGACTATGAGACTACAGTGATGACAGCACTCCAAATTTGGGAGGAAAACAAATATGGTACGGGAATAAATGTTTTAGGGAAGAACTAGCCTTAAGAGATTTCAGTAAACTGAAGAAGTCAAAATATTCCCTTAGCAATATTTGAACTGGTTATTAGACATTTTGTCCCAACTCCTACAGATACCCATTTTCTGAAGAAATCAGTCATTTTGAGGCAGGGAGAAGAAATCAGTGTCAAGACTGATCAGATCCATGGAGAACTTCACTGGCAAAAGCACAGACCCTGCAGACTGAGCTCCACTCTGTCCTGGGACTAACACTAGGTTTTAAACTTCTGGTTCAGGTGATCTGATTTAGAAAGAAAGAAAGAAAGGAAGGAAGGAAGAAAGAAAGAAAGAAAGAAAGAGAGAGAGAGGGAAAGAAAGAAAGGAAAAGAAAGAAAGAAAGAAAGAAAGGGAGAGAGAGAGAGAAAGAGGCAGAGAGGGAGAAAGAAAGAAGGAAAGAAAGAAAGAAAGAGAGAAAGGAAGGAAGGAAGAAAAGAAGGAAGAGAGAGAAAGAAAAGGAAAGGAAAAAAAAAAATGAAGTACCCGAAGGAGCCTACCTTTCCCATGTGCCTTTTCCATGTGCCACTGAGAAGTTACTGTGCTCGTAACTGAAAGGAAAGAACTGTTAATCATGTTTAGAGCATGCCATTGAAACAGGAGCTGAATAAACAGCTATGGAGGAAAACTGATGGGATTCAAGGGAGAATTTAAAGGGCTAATATCTACCTACTTTGTCACAGGATATTCTGCCAAATTGTGGGGCAACAACAAAAAAGTATATATGATGGTCTCTTCCTTCTAGGAGAGATAATCTACATGTAAACAAGTACAACATAAATCATGTGGAATATTCCCCAAAAGGATTAGGGGAAGCCCATGTTGTTTGGTCAAGCAGGTTACAGAAAAGGGCAAATTTGAGCTGGACTGAAATGTGTCATTGCCACAGGTCTTTATGAGCGGAGGAAGATTGCTTGCCCTAAAGACAGATACTGGGTTCACTGTGCAATATCAGTCTAGTTCATTTATAATTGGTAGTCACTCTTACTGTGTATATATTCTGTGCTAGGCACTGTATTCATCAATGTAGAGTAATTATTTCATTTAATCATCACAACTCCTCCATAGAGCTGGTGAATATCATTATTATTGCTTTCTTACAGATGAGGAAACTGAGGCACAGGAAGGGTAATAACTTGTCTGTGGTCTCATAGGGACAGAGTCAATGTTCAAACCATAGTCTATCTGATGTTAAAAACACTGCATTCCAGTCTTTATTGATAATAAAAGCTAAGTCTGAGTATTTGCCATAATTTGGGTTATTCTGAGCACCGTGAAAGTACAACTCATTTAACACCACACTGTCAGGCAAGTGCAATTATTTCCTATTTTGCATATGAAGAAACAGAAGCAAAGAAAGAGATAAGTTGTACAAGGTCATACAGCTAGGAAGTTACAGAGCTGGGATTACAACCCTGGTAGCTGGTGTAAAGAGCCAAGTTCATAACCTTTATATCTAATGCCTCTCTAGTTTTACATTATGCAAAATGTTCTCCACACATCTACTGCCCATTCTATCCTATAGTCTAGTTTTAAGGTGTGGAGATGATAGTGATGTTTAAGCCCTGATTAGTCTTTCACCATTCACCTGACTAGTTATTTTCATTTAGGACCAGAATTGGCTCTCTTGACTATGGGAGAGCATATAGAGAATGATCAGAGAGTCATGAAAAGTTCCCTTGACTCAAGAACTTCTTTATGGACTCCAGTCAAGGTTTTGTATTTCCAATATTTGGATTCCAATCTTTCTACAGGTCAGAATTAAAGAAGATTGGTGGTGAACAGAGAGAACTTTATCAGAGATAAAACACCTGGCGATGATTAGCTGGAATGACTTTCCTTGAAAGAATGGACCAGGGGATTGATCAGTTAGGACGGAAAGAGGAGAATGAAGAAATACAAAAGGGAAAATATGAAGTGGGCAGTTAGGCACTTAGTAGGCAACGACCTGGGCCCTGGGCTCTGAGGAAGCAAAAGGAATCTACTAAAAGAGGAGACACTCTCTAAAGGGAGAATACATGGAGAACAAAAGTCCTCCTTGGCCTCCGCATCATTTCCTTTAGTCTGAACACTGTCTCAGGAACCATGGCCTGACCCATAGAGCAAAAGGCAGTATCAGCCCTGATGCAGCCACATCTCCATATCTGCAGCAGGTAAAGACATTATATAAAGAGAAGGGTTGACATTATATAAAGATGGGGTGTGAAAAAGTGAATGATATTGGCCAGTATTAATTACTTCCATTTTAGTGCAAAGGCAAGTTGCTCCCTTCCCTCTGTGTACGTGGGATTTATCTGTTGTAACCACCTCTCCTTCACATGCCCTGCCCACTTAAGGATCTGGCTTTAAGGCTAAATTTTGCCAATTTTGAGTCATGTGTTTAGGTCAATTCACTTCATCTCCTGGGCTGTTATATCTTTACATATGTGCTATTCTTATAGCTTCTATTTATCAAACATGTAAATTATGAGTGCCAAATATGCTTTCCCTACTTTGGCTCTAGATAACATGCTTACCAACACTATGAGGCAAATGTTCTTAATCCCATTTAATGGATAGGAAAATGGACATTCAGATACTCTATAACTTACTCATGATTAGAGAGCTATGGGAGTCAAGCTGGAATTTAAACTCAGTTTTGTTTGATTTCAGAACTAATGTATTTCAGCATGCTGCCTTCCTGTTTCTTATATTGTGTCTAATTTCTTGTTGCAGAGTGAAAAAACTAAAGAAAAGAAGAAAAGAGAGGTGGGATAGAGGGAGGGAAGGAAGGAAGGAAGGTAGGAAAGAAAGAAGGAAGGAAGGTAGGAAAGAAGGAAGGAAGGAAAACTTTGTTTCTTTTCAAAGTTTATTCTGGGCATCAGAATGCTGGGGTTCCCAGGCTTTGACACAGACTGAGGTAAGAAAAGATCCTTGGCACCTACCTATTAAGCAGGTGAGAACAATTTCTAATCTGCAGTCCCATATGCCTGACTCTTCTCAAAACCTGTAACTTTGATGGAGTCTCTGATTTTATTTGCTTCTATTTCAAGTGTGACTGTGTTCTGGACAGCAGATGTGAGTGTAGGATGGTGGTATGGGGGTGGGGAGGAATAGAATTTAGTTTAAATTGCATTTTTGAGCAACACAGACACTTGGATATCATTCTTCATGTACTAGAATATGCTACTCAGTATATTCATCTGGGCATACTTAAACCTAGAATCCCCACCTCCTGAGGCTGCACTTGTAGTAAATAGCATTAAAATTTGGACAGCCGACACGAACCTGAGATTTGTGAGGCATGGGTGCACAGATCAACCCAACACGATGGCATGATCTCTGGTGATGCTCAAGAGTCAGGGAAAACAGTCAAGAGGTCAGCTCATCTATTGACCACAAAAGTCCACCTGCCAACACATTGCAGCAGACTCTGTTACCTGGGAATGGAGGAGATTCTATAACAAAAAGGAGTTACAAACATGATGCTAGCTTTAATCGTGAAGAGGAATTCAAAAAGCATGAAGTAAAGTTGGCCATCGTTTAATCATACAAAACATAGGTTTAAAGTCCATTTAGTGGCCAAGATGCTGCCCATTCCGAATCATAGTTATTTTTCAGCTGGATTTCTTTCCTCTGTGGATATAGTATCTACCACTGGAACAGGTCTTGACTCAAAATCAGTACCTGGAATGTCTAAACTATGTTTCCTACCTCTTCACCCAACCCAGCCACATTATGGAAGGAAAAGAACATAAGAGGAATCTTCTCAGAGACTATGTTTCTCTAGTCATTGTTTCCAGTCATTTATTCCAAACAGCAGCCACAGTGAAGCTGAAATTTAGTGCAGTCAGTCACCTTAAAGTTTAGAGTTCTCATCTATAAACACCTAGTACACTGCCAATGGATGCTCAGGGCTTCCAGAGTTTGAACATCATGTTTTCATTGACCTGCATTGCCTTTCTGCAGGCTACCAATATGTGACTTGTCTGGGTTCATATCAATATGGAAAAGTTAATCCATAAATAGTCCAGCATAAATTTCTGAGGTAAGCTGCTGCTTCTCTCACCAAGACTAAGACCTTTTCAAAGTCTCTCAGCTTCACTACCATGGACACTCTCACTGTTCCTCATCATTCAATGACTCCTATAAATATCGGTATAGTACTTTACACTCTTCAAATGACTTCCATAATCATATCTGATCTCATCCAAACAATAATCTCCCCTCCCTCCAAATCATTACTTTTTCTCACTTAAGACTTGAAAAAACAGAAATCCAGGAAGTGGTACAAACAGAAGAAAATATCAGAGGTACAGTTTAAACCTAGGTTTCATGGTAGTGGGTTTTGTGTTCCATCCTCCCTAACCCCTGCCTATGACCTAGGGATTTAGGTCTGAACATTCAGAACTTCCTTTATCTACATCACTCCTCACTGTGCCACCACTTCTAGAATTCATCATGTAGGCCGACTGTAGCCCTATAAGCCTTCCCTCTGAGGGCTTGTTTAAAGATCTCAGTCAACTACATTTTTGTTGTTGTTGAAACCTTTCGACTAACTTTCAGAACCAATAAACAATAAGCTCATTCACACCACAATAGAGTTGATAATATCTAAAATGCATATGACCTTCCAGAATATTTGAGTTTTGAGATAAAATTAATTGGAGAATCCAAGAAATTCATTCCCAATAGTGGAATTTTAGACATTATAATAACTGGATTTGGGCTATTTGAATCTATGCATACCAACCCTTTTCAATAACTTCGATCTACCAACCTCTTCTTGAGATCTGGTTTTGCCTTAAGGTCATTTCAACTAAAACTAGGGCTGGAAAACCAACCCTGTGATTTGGTAGAATATGGGAAAAAAAGAATGATTTGTAAAAGCATCTTTGAGTTACAAAGTTTTCTTGTACTTCCTATTATAGGGCCTAAAATTCCACAGTTAGTCATTTGTTCTTTTAGGTTACACATTTCTTTCCCCATATATCTCTTTTAAAGTGGAAAGAGGTCTGAGAGCAAGACTTCATGAAGCTATTTTCAATGGCTAATACTTCATGATAAATGAGATAATCAGATACTTTCCACCATCACAAGAAAAGCCATAGCACATGCCTGACAAATTATTAGTACTCAGCATCTGTAAATACTGTCATTTTATTATCCATTCAGAGGTACTGGCATGTATTTCCTTAATTTTTCCTTCATTTTTGTGTAATCAAGGACAAATATTTAATAACTCTGAGTCTCAACTGTCCCATTTAAAAATGATATTAATAGGGGTGTTAGGGTGGCTCAGTCGGCTAAGCGTTTGCCTTTAGGTCTGGCCATGTTCCCAGGGTCCTGGGATCGAGCTCCACATCAGTCTCCCTGCTCAATGGGGATCCTGCTTCTCTCTCTCCCTCTGCCTGCTGCTCCCCCTATTTGTGCTCTCTCTCTCTCTCAAATAAATAAAATATTTTAAAACATAAAAATAAAAATGATATTAATAATGTCAACTCATTGGTAATTATAAAGATTATAAAATAAAACATCAGTGTATGTAAAGATGTATATATTGATCTGAAATATAAGGTATTCATTAAAAGTAAAGGTATTCGTTATGATCAAACTGTTTGTACATCCAAGTGCCAGGAATGCCACAAACTCAGCTTCCCTGGTGAATGTTGCTCCCTGAGTGTCCTGCTCTGGCTGAGTCCAGGGGCTCACAGTAAGAGCACCATGCCCATCAGCCTGGCCTGGAAGGAGATAGTCACCAAACGATACCATGAGTTCTGTCAGGGACAGCTAACCTGTAGGGGCCTAGCTCTCTGATTGTTGAGATTCGATGAATACAACTCTTTGGAAAGAGTGGCGGGAAGGTCTCTGAGAGCTCTCCATAGGTTGGAGTTTTACGGAATTTAGACATCCTGCCTCAAATTCACAGAATTGCTCAGAGTGTTTCTTTCTCTAGGTTAGTGGATCAAAGACAATATGCCCTATAGTTTGTATTTGTTTACATCTTGTGCAAGTAGCTATCACTGCTGAACCCTTCTATGTGAGTCTGATGGATAGATCTATGACTGGATCCCAAGTAACTTCACCTGGAGTCCCTGGGTAAACCCTCCACAAACATGCAAACTCTACCAGAGAGAGGGGCCCTTCAGAATCTCTACCTTCCACGTGATTTTTTCTTCATATAAAACTCATTCATGGGGCGCCTGGGTGGCTCAGTGGGTTAAAGCCTCTGCTTTCAGCTCAGGTCATGATCCCAGGGTCCTGGGATCGAGCCCCGCATCGGGTTCTCCGCTCAGCTGGAAGCCTGCTTCCTCCTATCTCTCTCTGCCTGCCTCTCTACCTACTTGTGATCTCTGTCAAATAAATAAGTAAAATCTTAAAAAAAAAACAAAAAACTCATTCATTTAATGATTACTTGCACTGACTCAATACCATTTCCTTTTTTGTTGTAATTGCTCTTTTATATTTTTCAATAAAAATGTATATATTTAAAGCATAAAACATGATGATTTGACATACATATATGTAGTGAAATGATGACTACTGTCAAGATACTTAACATAGTCATCTCTTCTCATAATTACCATTTTTTGTGTATGTGGTGAGAATACCTGAAACTTACTCTCTTAGCAAATTTCAGTATTCAATATAGTATTATTAACTGTTGTCAGCATGCTGTATCTTAGACCTCTAGATTTATCTATCCTAAAAAACTGCAACTTAGTACCCCTTTCCCAGCATCTCCTCATTTTTTTCCACCTCTAGGCCCCTGGTAATCACTCTTATACTCTTTTCTTCTATGTATTCATCTCTTTGGCAGTAAAAACCAAAAGGCAGCCTATCAGGCATTCTTGGACACTATAAGTAGCTCAAGATACCATTAGTGATAAATAATGTCCACTTACCTGGATGTAGGTATCTGCCTGGATGGTATCTCCACATAATTCTTTGAGCTAACTTCCCATAATCACGTAGGCTAGGATATCTGATGCTTGCTTCAACAGCAGCATCTTTTGGCCTACCCTGGGAAATACCTGTTGGGGTGGAGTTCCTGACTCATGTACTTTCCATCAATGGGGCCCACATAATGTTGAATATAGTGTCAGTTCTAGTTCTAGTTCTAAGGGGATTCTAGTGTGGGAACCCTTTTTGTCTATTAAATTATCCCTTAATTTGGAAGGTTAATACTTGATAACTATGGGCATTATGATGTTGAAATACTTTATTCTGTCCTAGTGCATGTTTTCTGAACACAACAACAAAACCAAAAATAAAAGTTGGAGTGGGTTTCTTTGGGCCTTAGAGATAAGTGTAATGTCCCCAAAAGCAGATTCTGACCTAGAATACGCTCTATGTGTCAAAACTGAAGCCCAAATCACTATTCTGGGAGATATCATGTTTGGGAAAAGATCAACCCCAGAGACTTCTCGAAATTGGTCCCAGTGAAAAATCTATTCTGTTTGGGAATGGAAAACAATTTCCCACTTAGACTGTTTCTGAAGCTTACTAGTACACCAGCAAGGGGGGAGGTATCTAGTGGCAATGTGGCAAGAACCTACTTCCCTCTTCTGAATGTGCTTCAGATGACTAAACAAATGTGAGGAACCTTAATCCCTCACTCTTGTCTCAGGAACAAAACCCCACAGGGCAGTGTCTGGGATGTTCTTGCCCCAAACAACACATTCTCCACCAACAAAACCAGAAGTGTCTGAGACAAACACTTGTGGCCCCATGTGCTTATGGCCTCTCTCATTTTTCAAGCTTTTAAACTCTCTTGCTCTCATAGGACATCCCCAATCTCCATCCATGTTCTTTATAAATATTTGCCTTCCTTTTTTCTTTATTTTTTTTAAAGATTTTGCTTATTGAGAGAGAGAGAGCACAAATGGGTGGAAGGGCAGAGGGAAAGGGAGAAGCAAACTGCTCACTCAGTGTGGAATCTGAGGCAGGGCTCAATCCCAGGACCCTGAGATTATGACCTGAGCCAAAGGCAGACACTAAACCAACTGAGCTACTCAGGTGCACCATGCCTTCCTTCTTAAATGGACCTTTCTTTTTTTTCTTTTTAAAGATTTTATTTATTTATTTTACAGAGAGAGAGGGAGAGAGAGCAAGCAAGCACAGGCACACAGAGTGGCAGGCAGAGGCAGAAGGAGAAGCAGTCTCCCTGCCAAGCAAGGAGCCCGATGTGGGACTTGATCCCAGGACGCTGGGATCATGACCTGAGCCGAAGGCAGCTGCTTAACCAACTGAGCCACCCAGGCGTCCCTTAAATGGACCTTTCTTCTGGACTTTTTTTAAAACATTTTTTTTAAAGTAATCTCTATACCCAACGTGGGGCTTGAACTCACAACCCTGAGATCAAGAGTCATGTGTTCTACCAACTGAGCCAGCCAGGCACTCCATGTACTTCTTGATTAGCTTCAGAGAGCATTATCACTTCTGCCTATGTCACGTGGATTTTGCCCCCACGCTCTCTGGCCATAGGCCAGATTCACTGGCCTTTCCCTACATCCAACCTACATTCTCATGTAGCAACCTCAGCCTGGACTAGCTCTAAGGTGAACACGTAACTGCATCTCAAGGTCTCTACCTACCATATTCTTAAATTCCTTTTAAGTCCCCATGGCCTTACATGGAGATTCCGATTGCTTTTAAAATATACACACTCCTGGAAAAGGTAAATTTTACAAATTATCAAACATGTACATGTCTATAGAAGTAACATTTTTACATCTTTTAAAAAATGTGGTAGGACTATTGAGGTATGGTAAAAGAACGAAGGTCTCAACCTCCAGACTTCATCTGAGGTTTAAAAAAAAGTGCCTCTGAGCATAAAATGAAACTTTAGCTCCTGAAGATGAAATCTGCCACTCTCCCAATGTTGTGAAAGCTGGCCCTGTATGACACTTTCTTTCATGAACTACAACTACCTGTCACAAAATTTTTTGATAGGCATTCACCCCTATTTGGATCTGGGCTGTAAATATTTGCCCAGACCTAAAACTGATGCCCTAACTTTACAATGCACATATTGCTTAAATATATGTTGATAAATAAACTTGCAAGCTGGTATATGCATTGCATGTAAACTCTCTTTTTTAAGCAAAGATTTGAATTTTATAGACTGTAAAATATGGATATTGCTCTATTTATCTTGATGTACCTCTATGAAAAGGTGACTGCTGTGATTGGAAAGTCAAGCCATATAACTAAAATGAGGTACTTTACTTGGAATTTTAAGATATCCTCTGCCCAATATGTATAACCATAACTATCTTGAAAAATTAGTTGTTTATTGCATAAATATTTTCAAGTGCTCTGCCTATAATACAGAAGTGGTTTATAAGCATTGTGAGATGGGAGATACTGGTCTCTGCTATAAACACAGGGTTTAAGGATTCTATTTGGCCAGTGTAGGTCAAGAAGGCTAGTAATGAGCCTAAGTGGTATGGAGGAACAATGCCATCAAATATCAACAACAATAACAATCTAGATAAAATATTAGAAAAATTATTTTTAAGTAGTTATACTAGGAAAACTTATTCTTCAATATACCAGATTGTGAATGTTTTAGGTTTTGTGGACCAGGTATGGATTTTGTTGCATAAGGTTCTCTTTTTATTTTTCTTTTACTTTTTTTGAGACTATACTTTTAAAAAGATAAGTCATTCTTTGGTCATGGGCCATGGGCCATGGTTTGATTATCCCTGCTCTAGAACAAAGGTGTTAAGATCATTTTAAACTGAAGAAAACTTTGTTACTGCAGTAATCAAAATCAGTCCACGTGGAGTGGCTGGGTGGCTCTTGATGGTCCTAGGACTCTGCCTATTCTACTTTCTCTTCTTGGTCTTAATAGCTCAGAGGCAACCACACAGAGCAAGAGTGCTCTTGGGGACAACAGCTTAGATATCAGATATCTGCACCCGAGAGAAGTTCCAAAACTCTCAGCAAAGTAACAAAAGTGTGCAATTATCAAAAAATGCTCAGACCTTATACCAACAAAGAAGGAAGCACCATCAAGGAAACAGATGCAGTCTGCAAATTTTGTCTATGGAATTACCATGTTCAGTATGCCCAAGTAAAAATCTATTTATCTCTCACAATGCACCATGCATTCGATAGAAATGCCTTTACAATTTACTCATTTTCTTTTTGTCCCATTTCTACCAGAAAGAGTGTATTTTTATCTCCTTACACCAGAATATCTGTGCAAGTTTCTTAACTAGTTCCCCTGCAGGCTCCTTTTAGACTCTCCACTCTTTGCCCTAGCCAGTCTACCCCAGATAGGCTGTTTTGCAATTACATTGCTTTGATTTGGTCTCCCTATTCTTCTAATAATCTACATTCAATTCAATTCATTTGGTCATTGATCAGATATTTATGATGCCTTCAATTTAATGTGCTAGAAACTGCAGGATCCCCAGATATAGGTTAGAATTTCTGTTTTCTAAGAAGAGATAAGAGTGTGATAAAATACCTGTGATAGAAGGTGGAATACAATGTGAACCATTTGAGTACTGCAAGCAAGCAAAGTTCAGTAAAGTTGCTACAGGAAATTTCTGGCCAATGAAATTGGGAAAGACTTGAGAAAGCACTGAAGATTTACTGGTAAATCACTACAGGAAGATGGAAGTGGCAGGAAATTGTGGTGAAGAGAAAGGCATGAGCAAAGGTATGCAAATAGGAAAGCACAGAGATTATTCTGGAAATTAAGACCATATAATTTTAGTAGTTGAGTGATGGAAAAAACCTGGAGAAGGAGTTAAGACAAGTTTGTAGAAAGCCCAGGATGCCAGGCCATGTTGTTTGAGCTGTATTCAGTAGAATTTGGAGAAGAGCCCATGTGTTTGAAGTTCATGTTCCCTGTGATTGGGTGAAGGTATGGCTGGTCTGCACAGCGATGATGTAGTGAACGGGCTCTGAACTGATAGTTAGGGAACTCATAGATTTGAATTTCTGTGATACCTGCCTCTGATTCATCTTTCTAGATTATCAATAAATCAATAGAAAATTAGTGAAAATATCATTTATGTTTCTATTGTGAAATGTGTGTATGGACTGTGGAGTGATGGTGCTATATGCAAAGTGAGGAAAGGGTTCTAGAAAGTGGCAAGAAGGACTGGGGTGGAATTTCCATGAAAAGATGAGATACAGTGGGATTGTATTCAGTAAAATTGGAAAATAAGAAAATATTTGTTTCTAACCTTTTTAGCCTAATATTGCAGATTAAAGCTTCTTGCCACCCTCGCATCAGATCATGGAATCCTAAGAGAAGGAAGCATATTTGCTCTGATTCTTGTTTGTATTCTCAGCACATAGCAGAGAGCCTGGCTCGTAACAACCACTCAGTAAATGTTGCTTGAATGAATGATCTCTCAAAACTCCATCAAAACTTCTGTTCTAGAGGAAAATCTGTAACCAAATACATGCTAATGAATGAATGATCATCGATATGCTAAAAGGAATTTCCCTTATAAGAAATGGATATGGTTGGGGTCGGGAGGGAGACAAACCAAAAGAGACTCTTAATGTCACAAAACAAACTGAGGGGGGTCGGGGGGAGGGGTGTAGGGAGAGGGTGGTGGGGTTATGGACATTGGGGAGGGTATGTGCTATGGTGAGTGCTGTGAAGTGTGTAAACCTGGTGATTCACAGACCTGTACCCCTGGGGCTAATAATACATTATATGTTTATAAAAAAAATTTAAAAACTTAAAAAAAGAAATGGATATGGAATAATCCATTGCCAAATAAGTCCAATTTTAATGGCAACATGCACAGAAGAGGAGGGATATTTAGAAGAGCAATAATGGTTTATGCAGCTGGGTTCTCAAATGACTATTTCCCACCTTTCCTACATCTGGGCCCCTTGATTCCCACTTAAAAGCCTAGATATAACAAGTACAACTGACTTTGACTAAACTTACTCTGTCTTACCCTGCCATAAAACAAGAAAAGAACCACTGAATCAGACCCTGTAGATAACCCCAATTTTTTTCAGATTGTGAAGGAAGCCATGAGCTACCATCCTCCTGTGGGTGTCACCATGCTCTAAGTCCAATGTCCTAATTACTTCGTGTCTATTTGCAAAAAAAACCCTTACCTTTCATATGGAAATCCTTCCACAGGTAAAACACTTTCACTCTGCTATATCAGGCTGTATTTATGTTAAATTCCCTTCCTTCAACATTTAGGAGACTTGACATGTCTTATATTCATGGTTTCTAACTTGGCTTCTCTGAATGCCTACTGCATACAGTTTAGACAAAATAATGTTGTTGGTCAAAATGACTACATCTTTTCTCAGAGTGGGAAGACGTCATAATGGTTCAATTGCAAATATCTAAAATGTCTGTACCTAAGCATTGTTTCTGCATTAATATTAAATGTGACAACATTATTTCCACTTGAGTATGGTACCCAGTCTCCACCCTACAATCTGAAACATTCCAAGCAGTTTTGAAGAGAAAACAGCAAGAATATAAAAACTTCAATAAATACAAATACCATTTACTGATTTAATCCAACTATATCAACCTGTATACAAAGATGAAATTTTGCAACACTAAGAACTAATAGGAAGTTTCATCTATGTTGCATTTTTCACTTGCTACAAAGATATTAAGGAGGTGTACTAACCAACACGTTCAGTTTTTAGTGACAGAAATCTAACTCAAACCAGCACCACTCAGGATTTTGTAAAGAATGTGTTGCCTCACACCACAGCAAGTACAGTATGGTGTTGTTTAAGCACAAACTGACAAAGCAGCTCAAACAGCATCATCAGGGGCCCATGGAGACAGCACCTTCTTTGACACATGTATTAGTTTCCTACTGTTGTTGCAACAAATTACGATGAACTTGGTACTTAAAACACCACAAATTTATTATCGTACAGTTCTGTGGGTCACACATCTGAAATAGATCCCATGGGGCTAAAATCAAGGTGTGAACAGGGCTGCATTTCTTTCTGAAGATTCTTGGGACTTCTTGCCTTTTCCTGCTTCTAGAAGCTGCCTGCATTCATTGGCTCATAACTCTATCACTCTGTGCTGCTCTTGTCAGGTCTCAAACTCTTCTGCCTTCCTCTTTCACTTACAAGAATGCTCATGATTGCATTAGACCCACCCATATAATCCCCCATAATCTTCTCTCAAGACTTTCAACTTAATTCTAGCTGCAAAATCCCTTTGCCATGTAAAATAACCACAGATTCTGGAGATTGGGATATTGATATATTTGGGGGGCCATTATTCTGCCTACGACAACAGGTTTGGGGGAAAAAAAGTCCTAGGAAGAACTTTGAGCCATCTAATATCTGTGCCTAGGAGGACTATATACTCTAATTGGCTAGACTAGGTCACATGAGGTCATGTCTGATAGTGAGGGGGCAGGGTTGATGATTTTGTCTTCAATCATACCACATGGAATGGTTTCTCTGTGGGAAAAACAAAGGAATTTTTTTATTAGAGTAGGGCAGAGGGATGATGGAAAAGGAAAATGACCATCAACATCTGTTGCACAGGATAGGCAGATAAAGGGGTATGCTTGTGTAGTTCCCCACCCTTATAAGGAGGGCACTATGAGTTAAGAACTGACCATTTAAAAACTCTCTTTTAAAATATAAATATTGAAGTTTGGGCAAGAATAAATATTCACATTGAATCACATATTAGCATGCCAGGGTTTATTAACATTTTATTCTTTATGCTGGAAGTGGCTGAGGTTACTTAGTGGGAGAAAGTTAGAGGGTCTCAAAATGAGAGGTCCCAACGAGAATACAAAAAGAAGGTAAAAACATGAAGATACCACTAGCCCCTCATAAATTCTTCATTGGCTAGGTCTGACTTGTAAATGTACCCTCAGTAAGTGGACCTGTTTCATTAAGTGGGGTCTTTCTTTCCCCATTCATCCACTTCCCATCCCATCCTTCAAACCACCCCAACCCGGGAACTAGTCATAACTTCTCCTTCACAACTCCCATTCCTTATGCCTACAAGGTGGCAAGACCTACTCTGTCCCAGAGGGGAGGTGATTGTTCATGGGCAGAGCTATCCCTCCAAGGGCAGCAGCTCCTCTGCATTTGGGCATTAATTCATAATCAAACATTGATGAATCATGCTATTTTACTGAAAAGCACAGTCCTTAAGTCAACCACCTAATCTAAGGGAAGAAATTAAACTCTAAACCAACATAAACACATTACAAGTCATTAGTGTAATTAAAAAGGAATGTATAATTAAAACATTTGTGTATTTTAGCTCAAATTCATCTGCGGTTGGAAATTTTAATGAACTGTTCATCAAAGAAGTCTCGGGAGTCTGGGGATAAGTTTAGCATAACAAGAAACTGAATGTTTTCTTCCCTCTGCTTCAGGAGCCCCATTCCCTCTGGTTTCTAAAAAGCAACCTGTCATTGGTTCCACCGAACTAATAATGATTCTAAGTGGTTATGATTGCTTCTGTGTTTTAAACTGATGTTATCTTTTTATCCCTTAAGAATCATGTTTTTCATAATTACTTCTCTTTTGTCCTTTCCTTAAGACAAATGATTTTGTAATTAGCGATGAAGGAAGGAGTCGTCACTCCAAGACATCTGTCAAGTTGTCAGGAAGTATGTCTCCCTGTAGCTATATTTAAACTTTCTGTTTAATAGCCTCTTGCTTTATTTCACAAGAACATCTCTGTGGAATCATGCCTAGGATCCCCTAATGATCAGGTTCCATAAAACATGGAGCAATTAGACTGTAAGAAACATTGCTCCCCAGAATGTCCTTCCTACTCATAATGTGCGCCTCTCCCTCCTAACACTTCCTTTCTTGGGCCTCCCCACCCACATGGATGCTTCCCTCTCCACACTCTGGTGGGCTCTAGTTTTAGGCTCTAGCAGATGAGATGGTAGAGTGTGTCAACAATTAAGCTAACATTTTCTCCAACTTCAGCATTCGGTTGTAACAATTCTGTCTGTCTCCAAATGAATGGCAAGCTATTGTAAGAAACAAAATACTTCTCCCTCGGAGGGAACAAAGCCTTAACAGTGTGGTGTATTTCCCATGCACTCTACAGAGAAATGACATGCTTGCTCACATGTTGGCTGTTCTTCTATATCATCTGCAGTAATGAAGAGCATCCCAGTGACTCCTAAAGCCTTCCTCCTTAGGAACAGAATTCAGACTGACAGAAACATCCTGCGGAGTGCTGAGAAATTTGGAGAGTCCCTCTTACCATAGCATTCAAGATTACTGCTGATCTACAATACCCATGCCATTATGTCAATAGCTAACACCCTAGATCTCACAGAAATCTCAAGCTGCTCTAATCACTCACTCTATTCTTCAATAGTCCATTTAACCCATGACTCTTGTTCTTTATAACAGAAAGCTAGGTATAGGGAGTGGAGAGATTTTTCTGAGAGTCACATGCAAGTATCAGACAGATCTAGAGACAGAAAACTTTGTGAACTTATACACTGACTCTGACTTTTCACCTGGCCCTGGCAGAGACAGTGAAAGGACTGATTCATGTTGAATGAATGAACACATTAAATTTTTTCTATGTCTTAGGAGAAAGGTGAAGTTGGTACATTTTCCCTCCACTTGGGAACTCTACCAGCTTTTCCCTCTTTCAAAATACCCATACCAGTGTCCTGGATCCCAGGAACTCACCAACCCTTGAATTTACCTGGAAAGTATCATGATGAAGGAAGGAAAACTATTGTTTAAGTTATTTTTCCTCACAAGGGTATTTTCATTTAACAGTAGACTGTTAAAGATCAAAAAGCTTCTGAGACAAAGAACCATCCTTAAAATTAGAGGCATTAGAGGGATTAGGGTATTAAAAACTTTTGCTTTCTTATGGGGACTAGAAGACTGGCCCTGGATCGATTCTCACTGCATCATGTGGTGGCTGCTTATTCTTCCAGCCTGTGTATAGTGCATATACTCAGTATATGTACATATATAAGCATAGTGCAAGTTGTGGACAGAGGTATGACAAACTCAGTAGCTGAAATAATAAAAAAAATAATTAAACCAGTGTGTTTACTTTTCTGGTTAGTTTCCCATCCTATTCCTTCATGGAACTCATGATCATAATTATATTGAAGATGAAATAAAATCACAAGATGCCTCTAAGCTTCCAGGTCTCCTTTTCTATTCCAAATGCCACTGCCTTCAATATGGCTATTTCAATCTTCTTTACATTCTCTTCATTCCCACTTCACCTTTTTAAAAACCATTCTTCACATAAATGTCAGACGTAAAATACTAGTTGTAGCACTACCTTGTCTTTTTGCTGTTAAGAGAATGAAAAAGCTTCCCAACACCTATGGGTTAATTAATGCATGGCTTCATGTCAATGCCCCTTACCTCATCCATCCTTGTTGCTCATCATTTCTCCGCAGTGGACTCTCTGAGCTCATTTAATTGGGTACCTCCCTTTGCTCCACCCACTTCATCTGACTTCCTTATTGGTTCAGCTTATTGGCAATATTGCAGAAAGTAGAAATATTGAGAAGGTCTGAAAATACCATGTAGTAGTCATGTCAGCCCAGCCTCTCCACCTCTAGATTTCCATAAGACAGAAATAAATTTCACCTGTATGACCTGTTGGTTCTCATAATCAAAGACAGGTGATCCCTCCCCTTTATTTGTTCTTTTGTTTGTTGATTTATTTGTTTGATGATGCAGTGAATGCTCTGCAATTCTGAAGCTCTTTAATTTAAATGATGAAACACCTTTTTGAGCCCTTATTTGAAAGGTGCTAACTACTCACCACTTCTAATATTCATCCCTGGGCTCTCTTTCCTCTTCTTTGGCAGTGCTTTGCCTAACAAGTGTCTAAAGGGGAAAAATATAATATAAAGATAAAACCATATCTCCTTCCCATTATATCACTTATCTTTAGCTAGTAATTGCTATGGTCTTTGGTGGTGGTTTCCAACTTTTTAATTAATTAGTTAGTTAATTAATTAATTAAATTTCTTTTCAGTATAACAGAATTTATTGTTTATGCACCACACCCAGTGCTCCATGCAATACGTGCCCTCCATAAAACCCACCACCTGGCTCCCCCAAACTCCCACCCCCCGCTCCTTCAAAACCCTCAGAATGTTCTTCAGAGTCCATAGTCTCTCATGGTTCAACTCCCCTTCCAATTTCCCTCAACTTCCTTCTCCTTTCCATCTCCCCATGTCCTCTGTGTTGTTATGCTCCACAAGTAAGTGAAACCATATGGTAATTGACTCTCTCTGCTTGAGTTATTTCACTCAGCATAATCTCTTCCAGTTCCATCCATGTTGATACAAAAGTTGGGTATTCATCCTTTTTGATGGAGGCATAATATTCCATAGTGTATATGGACCACATCTTCCTTATCCATTCGTCCGTTGAAGGGCATCTTGGTTCTTTCCACAGTTTGGCGACCATGGCCATTGCTGCTATGAACATTGGGGTACAGATGGCCCTTCTTTTCACTACACCTGTATCTTTGGGGTAAATACCCAGTAGTGCTATTGCAGGGTCATAGGGAAGTTCTATTTTTAATTTCTTAAGGAATCTCCACACTGTTTTTCCAAAGTGGTTGCACCAACTTGCATTCCCACCAACAGTGTAAGAGGATTTCCCTTTCTCCACATCCTCTCCAACACGCGTTGTTTCCTGTCTTGCTAATTTTGGCCATTCTAACTGGTGTAAGGTGGTATCTCAATGTGGTTTTGATTTGAATCTCCCTGATGGCCAGTGATGATGAACACTTTTTCAAGTGATAGCCATTTGTATGTCTTCATTGGAGAAGTGTCTGTTCATGTCTTCTGCCCATTTTTTGACATGATTATCTGTTTTGTGTGTGTTGAGTTTGAGGAGTTCTTTATAGATTCTGGATATCAGCCTTTTGTCTGTACTGTCATTTGCAAATATCTTCTCCCATTCCGTAGGTTGCCTCTTTGTTTTGTTGACTGTTTCCTTTGCTGCACAGAAGCTTTTGATCTTGATGAAGTCCCAAAAGTTCATTTTTGCTTTTGTTTCCTTTGCCTTTGGAGACATATCTTTTTTTAAAATTTTTTTAATTTTTATTAAACATATAATGTAACCCCACCACCCTCTCCCAACACCCCTCCCCCACCTGGAGACATATCTTGAAAGAAGTTTCTGTGGCTGATATCAAAGAGGTTACTGCCTATGTTCCCCTCTAGGATTCTGATGGATTCCTGTCTCATGTTGAGGTCTTTGATCCATTTTGAGTTTATCCTTGTGTAAGGTGTAAGAGAATGGTTGAGTTTCATTCTTCTACATATAGCTGTCCAATATTCCCAGCACAATTTATTGAAGAGACTGTCCTTTTTTCACTGTATATTTTTTCCTGCTTTGTTGAAGATTATTTGACCATAGAGTTGAGGGTCTATATCTGGGCTCTCTACTCTGTTCCACTGGTCTATGTGTCTGTTTTTATGCCAGTACCATGCTGTCTTGGTGATCACAGCTTTGTAGTAAAGCTTGAAATCAGGCAACGTGATGCCGCCAGTTTTTTCTTTTTCAGCATTTCCTTAGAAATTTGGGGTCTCTTCTGATTCCATACAAATTTTAGGATTATTTGCTCCAGTTCCTTGAAAAATACCGGTGGAATTTTGATTGGAATGGCATAAGTACAGATTTCTCTAAGCAGTATAGACATTTTAACAATGTTTATTCTTCCGATCCAAGAGCATGGAATGGTCTTCCATCTTTTTGTGTCTTCTTCGATTTCTTTCATGAGTGTTCTGTAGTTCCTTGAGTACAGATCCTTTACTTCTTTGGTTAGGTTTATTCCCAGGTATCTTATGGTTCTTGGTGCTATAGTAAATGAAATCTATTCTCTAATTTCCCTTGCTGTGTTTTCATTGTTAGTGTATAAGAAAGAAACAGATTTCTGTACATTGACTTTGTAACCTGCCACATTACTGAATTGCTGTATGAGTTCTAGTAGTTTGGGGGTGGAGTCTTTTGGGTTTCCCTGGTTTCCAACTTTTATATGAACTTGTAAACATATAGAGGCACAGCTAGAGTGCAGAGAGGTAACCCAAAACACTTTTTATTAAGTGTTTTTCAGACTATAGCAGTTTAAAAGTTTTGGGTAGAATAAATGAGTAAATAAATGAATCATAAACAGATAGTGAAAATCCCATATAAGAAAAGAACAAGGACAGATATGACACTATAAGAGAGTGAACAAGTGAAAAGCTTTTACAAAAGGAAGCTCCAAAATTTTACATACGTTTACATCATGTGAACTGAGGAATATTTTTTAAATGTTATGAGATTTGAAAAAAAATAGTCATGTCATCTTTGATTCTTACCACTTCCCTTCTTTAAAGTGATACTTATTGATTAATTGATGGGCTACTAGTGTTCATATTTGAAAAGTCTATGTCTTTATGGGAAAAGAGAAGAAACTGAGTGGAGATAGAATTTTGGGCAGCCATACCCCAAAATGGAGCAAGGATCTTGGCCTCCAAGAGAGACAAGTGGTGAGAGCAGAGACATCATGGCTGCAGAAAGAGGAATATGGGATCTGTACCCCAGGAAGAAACCTGAAGAGTTTGAAAAATGCCAATATAAGTAAGTGATATTTAAAAGAAGTAAGATCTATGCTTCATTTACCTGGTAGATTACCAGACTGTGCCTAAATAAGAGAAGACTAGGGAGAAACAACCATGGTCAGCTCACTGTGACATGTAGCCAAGAACAACTTTTCATGACCCAAAAAGTGTGGTGTGGGTATTGCCTATATATAGTGTGTATGCAGAGAGAATAATGGAACATAAGTGAGAGACAGCCCAATAGAGGCCAGGGTTCTCAGGAGCAACCTATCTGGACCAACCAGGACTAGATGTAATGTCACCTCTAACACCTTTGCATGACCTAAACCCTCTTGAAGTGTAAACCTTTGGGGAAAAAGGAAACTTTATCATCTCCATTGTATAAAGAGACAAAGAGGTCCAAGTAACTTTCAAAACAGGCCCAGGCTCCTGTGTAGAAAAAGGAAAAGCATCAAGCAAAAGGCTATGGAGGTTGCGTGATGGGTGTCAAAAAAGATGTTTTCAAATACTAATGTGCAAAATCCTGTCATGATTGATCTTTAAGGTTGGATATGATCCTTATAAGGTTTTTCTATAAAGTGTGAACCCCTCTGGGAGAAGTGATATATTAAGTGCCCAACATTTTAATATGGGGACATATATGAGGACACCTTTCTGAGAGGCTGGGAGGATTTTTTTAAAAATGAGAATTTGAGGAGGTCAAGAAAACCTAAATAGGTGAAGAGGCTGGGGTCTTGCTGTTAGATGACAACAGAGTCCATCACAAGTGATGCTCCTGTTTATAATAAAGTCCAGAATCAATGTCAAACTGCTTTTGCATATATTTTAATATCACTGTCCACAGTTCCTACTTATGCCTTAGTTTTTCACAATTTTCCTGTAACAAAATGAGAACAATGGACTACACACTCTCTCTGTCTCTGCCTCTCTCACACACATGCACACATATTCGCTGCATATACACTTTAGTGTATTTGTGTGAGCAGGAATAAACTTTGTGGTCTTCACTGGGATGACTGAATGTTGAATGAAACCTCAATGAAAGAAGTATCCTAGAATTTAGATGTTAGGTCCTTAGGACTTTCTTGATAATTTTGAAATCTTTGATCTCACTGAAGATGCCATCATGGATCTATTTGTGATACTTGTTTGTTCAAAGCCAGATCAATGACTTTTTTTTAATGTTAGTATAAAAGGGAAAAGGAGATAAGAAATAAGGAAAAGAAAAGAAAGGAAATGTAAAGGTAATCAATAAGATCAGATTAAACACAAGGAAGGTCTTTTTAACCATTTTAACGGTTCAGTAAAGGAAGAATTACCCTTCATATGGATGGATGTCCTATCATTTTATAAACACTGGTGAGATCAAGGATGCTGTGGAAAAGGGGTCCTATTAAAGTTCCTCAGTTGGGTACAAGGACCCATGGACTTCTTGGGTCTTTTTCTAGCTCCATGACTTTACTCTTCTGTCATCCCAGGTGAAGGATACTTCCTGATGAAAAGAACTTGTACATATTGCAAGCTCTGCTGCCTCCATAAAATTCATACCTTTTCTGGATATGCATTTTCCCAGGTGTGTACACACATTCAAACTGAGACTTTCAAAACTGTTGATGTCAGCAAGGTGAATATTTAGGTGAACTGGATCTGTCAGAGAAAATATTTGTAAGATGTCTCTGGTGACCATGTTTTTCATTAAGGTTTCCAGTTTCACTTGGTATAATTAATCCTAAGGTTATAATCTTATTCACAAAAATAAAGTATCAGAGGATGCTGGTAAATAAATTTCCTAGCTATAAAGATACTACTCCAGAGACTAGGAAGCAAACATGATGGCTACTATTGTCTTTCCAATGACTCTTGAAATATGTTAATAAATATTGGGTTTCACAATCCCCAGGCAAATAAATATTTACTTGTAACAATGGGTATTTATCTAAAACTCCTGGGTGCAACCTCAAGTATTATAATTTAGAAAATCATACATATAATGATTTAACCCTTAAATATCTTCCACAATACATTGTCTTGGGCCCTTAAAATCCTATCCTGATTTCCAGTTAAACATGGTGAATTAAACAGACACATTTATCTCCTATTTGCTCTTGAAACTCCTCTACACTGAGACATCAGAAGAAGGGAAAAGAGAAAGAAAGAGAGGGAGGGAGGAAGGAAGAAAGAGAAGGACAGAAGGAGGGAAGAAGAAAGAGGAAGAGGGAGGGAGGAAGAAAGAAGGAGAAAGAAGAAAGAGAGAGGGGAAAGAAAGGAAGGAAGGAAAAGAAGGAAAGGAAGGCAAGGCAAGGCAAGGCAAGGGGAAGGAGGAAGAAACAGAATGACAAAAGTCAATGAAAGATGTCAAAAAACTTCAGGAACTGGAATGAGATAAGCAGGGTATTACTGGCTGAACATTTCAGAGGAAGTTGAAACCTGAATGCCTACTAGGAAATAGCTAAATATTAGCAAAACCATTCATGACAGAAGCCTAGAAATGTTTAGAATTTAGAGATACCAGAATCTTGATGATGAAAGTACCAGTTAGGGCATAAAACTGGAGGATACATTGAGAGTCTTTATAGGGACAATGAAAAACCTAGATTCCAGTCCTCATCTTGTGTAGCCAGGATATTCAATGCGCCAATGGAGTCAGAAGACTGTAAGTTTGTCTTTTGGAACATTGAGACCATAGAGCTCTGATTTTATTTTATTTTTTTAAAGATTTTATTCATTTATTTGATAGACAGAGATTAAATAGTCAGAGAGGCAGGTAGAGAGAGAGGAGGGTTGAGCACCCAACTCTTTTTTTTTTTTTTTAAAGATTTTATTTATTTATTTAACAGACAGCAGAAGTAGGCAGAGAGGCAGGCAGAGAGAGAGGAGGAAGCAGGCTCCCTGGTGAGCAGAGAGCCCGATGTGGGGCTCGATCCCAGGACCCTGGGATCATGACCCGAGCCGAAGGCAGAGGCCTCAACCCACTGAGCCACCCAGGCGCCCCAAGCACCCAACTCTTGATTTTGGCCCACGTCATGACTGAGCCCCATGTCAGGCTCCATGCTCAGCAGGGAGTCTCCTTGAGATTCTCTCTCTCCCTCTCCCTTTGCCCTGCCCCACTGCACTCATGCATGTGCTTGCTCTCTCTAAAATTAAGTAAGTCAACAAATAAATCTTTAAAGAAACCTTCTAAAAGACAGAATAATAAGATAAAGATTAAATAAAAGAGAAAATATATGAGAACTAGAACCACTTGTCCAGGGTTACATCACAAGCATAATAGGAGTTATGAAAATGGACATAAAATGTTATGAGTAATAGGAGTTATGAAAATGGACACAGTTCTGAAAATGGAGACAAAACTGAATTGATGTTATTGTCTAAGAAATAATGCAAGAGATCTTCTCAGATTTAAAGGACATGTTTCCAGATTCCTCCCACCCTCTCTCCCTCCCCACCCTGCTTGTGCATGCACACACTCTGTCTTAAAAAAAAAAAAAAAGTGAGGCCACCACCTATGTAAAATGAGTGAGAACAGAACCCTCAGCAAAGGAGCAAAGGATATCATTATAAAATTCTAGAACTGGGGGGCTAAAGAGAAGATCTTAAATTTCTATAGACAATAAAAGGACAGGGTTTGGAAACAGACTCACATTTCATTTCTAAAGAGGAGATATCTGAAGCTTAAAGAGAATGGAAAAAAGCTTTCAATTTATAAAGAAGATAATCTTATACTTAGCATTTAATATCCAGCCAAACAACCAAATATGAAGGGGAAATAAAGACATGTTCAGACATGTTGAGTTTCAGACTCAAAAAATGTTATGTCTCATTCATCCTTTCTCATAAAGCTGCTATAACAAATTCCTATCTAAGCAAAAAAGATGGAAACACATCATCCAGGACATGGGGCTTCAGCAGAGGAAGAGGCAATGGAATTCTCCAGATGATATTGAAGGAAATCCTAACTTTAGAGATTTGTCTAGAGTATGTCCTGTCTAGACTGAAGTAAGGGGAAAGAAGGCTGAAGAACTGATGTCTCAAAAAAAAAAAAAAGAAAAAATAGTTCAACTGATATTTATTATATGTTACCTATAACTATATTTAGAAATGATGTAATCTATTGGGAGTGAATTAGAAAACTAAACAAAAAAATAGAGATAATTATTAACTGAAGATAAAAGAAAAAGTTGGATGGAAGTTATAGTGTAATCACAGTTCATGATTACATAGTCCATTATAATGTTAACAGATTAGGAGCATTTACTATGGTTATTGTGCCACATAGCACTGAAAGCACTCTATCCAGTCAGTTTGTGTTCACTGTACTCTGTCATTAAACACTGCAAGTGTGACTGTATGTGTGTACTTCTTGTCTTTCCACTTAAACCAGAAGCTCTTTGGAGAAACAAAACAAAACAACCCAGCCCCTTATGTTTCTCTAAATTCCCTTATAGTGGGCCAGAACCTCACTAAAAAATGCAACGCAGTGAGCAAATCTTTAAATCACTAACATCTAGGTCTGAGGAAAAAACAAGACTAGAGTCGGTACATAAGAGGACCAAATAATAATCACCACAAATAAGATACCTACAGGAATAATGTGAATATAATAATTGGCTCTTCCCTGGGTATTGAAAAGTGTTGTTTGCTATTTTAAGTGCTTTATATACTTTAACTCATTTAAACTTTAAAACAGAATTACAAGTCAAATGCCATTATGATTTCCACTTTACTGGAGAGAATAATGAGTCAGAATGAGTTTAAATGTGACGGGGCCAAACAGGACAGCATATAAGCTCCTCCTTGCCCATGAGACTGTGCATCTTGAACTTCACTGGTAACACTGTCCAGAATGTTCTTATTTATCTCCTGTGTGATCACCCTCCAGAATCTACACTCAGAGAACAGGCACCTTGCTTCATACATCCCTTTAACTCACTCAGTTCTAAGCAGAGCATCTTGCACACAGTGAGCTCCTAGCACTTATGTATGAGCTGAGCAAATGACAAAGCTGTGATGGATGAGGAGGCCTGCTGCATAATCTTCGACATAACACAGACAGACGGAGTAGTGGGAGATTGGGGCAGACGTGGCTCCATATACCATTTACCATTAAATGATCCCGAGTAACTATTCCAAAATGCAAATCCTAGTCAAAATGTTTTATGTGATGTAGGTGAAAACATATTTGGGACAATTTTACAACTTCTTCCAAAAATGAAATAAAAACAGTATTTACAGATACCTTTTTGTGTTAATTAGTATCACAAATGGCTTAGCTTTTGGGGATCTGAATCCCTGTAACTCAGGATGACTTGTATAATATGTATTTTCATATTAGGTACAACAAATAGGATGGTTTTGGCTCAGCTTCAAAAGAAAAAACATTGAGGAAAATATTGCTATACTCAAACATTTTACATCATTTTGTTAATTTCTCACTTGCCACATATGTAAAAAGTTGAGGAAAGACAGATTTCTTAAAGGATAGACTGAGTACTGGTTTCCTTAATTCAAGTCAGCAGAGTGAAGCTGCGCAGCTGAAAATTCTGGTTTGTTAAATTCTGATTAAATGGAGTTTCTGGTTTTATTTTATTTTATTTATTTTGCTTTGTTTTGTTTATTTTTCTGTATTAGGACGTCACAGGCTTATCCAACAATCAATACATGCTTTTCTTTTTGTCTTTACCAAGCTATGGGACTTTCAAATTATTGTCTTGGTTTTAGTCCCTCAGGTGTGAGGCATTTCAGTCTGAAAAGACTTCTGAGACCTTTACTGTGTGTGTGTTAATTAGAGTTGGTTTCCTGATCTTTGCTGTCAGTTTCCTCTGCTCTACAATTTGAGAGACAGTGATGCTAAACCAATCCTCAAAAGTCTCTGGAGACCATTTTCAGTTGCATTACTGATTTATTTTTGTCTTGACCAGATGGCTCCAGGTTCCTATGACTGTACGGGAGTCCTTTTGATTACTCTATTTATCTCTCCCGGTGCTCAATTTAAGGGTCAAATCTCATGTAACACATTTGCCAGTAAGATAAACCATTCAAGCCCACTGCTGCTTGGACACCATACTTCTGACATATGCTCTGTGCCTCATTACACACCAAAGTTATTAGATTTAATACATGTTTTTATAAACTTCATAACAATAGCAGACAGGGTTTTTGTTGGTTTGTTTGCTGATCCCTCAGAATATGCAGCCAATGGAAAAGCATGAGCCAGGAGGACTTTGCAGGAAGGAGGGGACTCTGTGGGTCCCCCAAGGCGCTCTCACTGAGGCCTTCCTTGCCTTTATGGAGGTGGCCATGAAAAAGATGAGCAGAACATTTTTAATGAAACCAATAAAAATGCAAAGGAAGATTTAATGTTTAAAGAAACAATAAATCAAAACTGACAACTGAAATGCAATATTTCACCATGAGATTGAGGAAATCAATTCATCCAAAGGGCACACTTGGCTTCTGTTAAAAAAAAAAATCCCCACATACTCACACAATAAAAGATATCATATCAGACGAAGCTAAATAAGCTCTAGTTAATGGATTCTGAAACCTTGAAAAACATGCATGAAGCCAGACAATACAGAGTCTCATGGCATATGGACACACACACACACACACACACCACAATATGTACAATCCAAGAATCATATATTACTGTGATCAGAACTCCAAGTGGGGGGGTTAGGATATCAAAAAATTGTCCATTGTTAAAGATGCTCAATGGGCTTAAGGTTGCCTAATTGTCAGTTTATTTATTTTGATTTCTAAATCATTTCCCTTTAAGAGTCCCCATACAGTGAAAAATATAAGTGAATCCTAAAAAACAGAAGTAGTAACTTGGCTGCTATCCTCAGGAAGAAAACAAAGCAAATTAGAAGATTTGGGCCCATCTCATCAAGCTTATGTAAAGAGACCCTCAGGAAAATTAAACTGAACAAAAAGTATTCCTGCCTTATAAGGACTCACAAGTCAATGAGAAAATGTCACCAGGAGTTTATAGTAATAGTTGCAACAGAGGTTAAAATATGTAATAAAGGGACGCCTGGGTGGGTCAGTTGGTTAAGCGGCTGCCTTCGGCTCAGGTCATGATCCTGGCGTCCTGGGATCGAGTCCCACATCGGGCTCCTTGCTCGGCGGGGAGCCTGCTTCTCCCTCTGCCTCTGCCTGCCTCTTTGTCTGCCTGTGCTCAATCTCTCTCTCTCTAACTAATAAATAAATAAAATCTTTAAAAAAAAAAAATATGTAATAAAATGTGCCCAGACATCTTAGAATGATTTTAAGAGGAGATGTGTCTTGATGTAGCCCTGAGATGGAAGACAGCAAGCTAATATAATTTGGGAAACAGAAAAGAGAGTTAAGGGTAGAGAATGACTTCAATAGTGCAATGAAGGGAATTCCAGTTCAAGATGGTGACATAGGAAGTTCCGGGACTCAACCTCCTCCCAAGTACACACTGAATTTACAGCTATATATGGAACAATTTCCTCCAACAAACAAACAAGCAAACACCATAAAGCCTGGCAGAAACTTCACATCAGGCAAATGAGCAGGAAACTGCATCGAAGTCAAGGAAAGGCTGAGACACAATCTCACCATCAACCCCATCCCTGCTACAGCAACCCACAATCAGGAGGGAACTCAAAACCCAGAGCTTTCCCCTGAGGAGTAAAAGGTTTATAGCCCATATTGGGCACCCCAATTTTAAAACTGGCACCTGAAAGACAAGCCCCCAAAACATCTATCTTTGAAAACTAAAGAGACCCATAGTGCTGTGGCAAACCCAGTGTTGTGCTGTGAAAAAACAGACTCACCTGCCCTGGGGCTCACAGAGAAGCAGCCCTTTGAAAAGCATGCAGAATTTATGTGAAAGAGATTCGTTTCCTAATTTTAAAGCACTGGTTTGAAGGACAGAAGCTTGCTGGGATATTTTCCATAGACAAAGGCTGCTGGGTGCCATCTTCCTGCTCTCCATCTGCTTTGCTAAAACCAGTGGGCACCATCTTTTTTTTTTTTTTTTTCTATTTTAATTTTTTTTTTCCCTTTTTCTTCTTTTCCTTTTTTCTGTTTTTTTCTCTTTGCATTGTTTTTCTTCTTTCATTTTTTTCTCTCCTTGCTTTAGTCTTTCTTTTTGTTTGTTTGTTTATTTATTCATTTGGCAACTGCCATCTTTGCACTTTCCTTGTGCCTCATTCCAGCTAGTAGGTGTCATCTTCACACTCTCCCTTTGCCACACTTGGCATTTCCAAGAATGGAGTTTTCTACAGATGTCTGGTGCCCCAGTTTTTATGTCTGGTGACCCAGTTTTTATGGCTACAACCCAGAGGCCACCCACTGATCACGTGTCTCTGGAGTTTAAGGGGCTTGTGTTCCTATGTCCTATGGGTCTACAACAAACAGAGATTCGTTCTTGGCAGATTACCACTCTCAAATAGGAGACTAAAACATACACCCAGTCTTTCCCTTGGCCAGGAGCTTGGGGCTGAGGGGCAGGCTTCTGGTTTGGCAAACTGGAAGGGACCTATGGAGTTACTCTAAGAAAATGGAGGCTGGTGGATACAATATTTGTGCCCTCCCTCTGCTTCTCTCCAATTTGCCAGTATCTTCCAGAAAAGAGCTTATACCTTTCTGTGCTACCTTGATTGTTGTAGTTGCTGCCAGGGGACACTGCTATAACTCCTGGGTCTGGTAGCCAGTGGAACTTATGCTTGTGGGTTCCATAGGATTGTAACCAATAGAGAAAGAGTTCTTAAACAGCTACCACCCCCAGGGCAGATCCAGGAGCTC
This sequence comes from Taxidea taxus jeffersonii, assembly GCA_003697995.1. NCBI lineage: Eukaryota > Metazoa > Chordata > Mammalia > Carnivora > Mustelidae > Taxidea > Taxidea taxus. Next base: position 19,055 of record RCUC01151705.1, on the reverse strand, counting down.
TATCTTTCCATGAAAAAGGCTTAATTAGCTTGTTATCACAGCTACAATCTGAGTGGAAGTCTTCTGATTAAGCACACTTCTAAGAGCTGACTATAAACCTTTTCTGAGATCTTGGAGGCCAGGCACTATCTTTTATTCTCCCTCTGAAATGCTCCAGAGCATCAGCATCTTTTGGAGGGAAGTTCTTATATGTGTTTGGTGTTACAGTTTTCACATCTAGTGTCCTGGTTTTCTTGGCTGATGCCTAGTGCATACCACTTGATTTAATGGCTCTAGTGGCCAGGAGAGCTTGCATTCCTGGATCCCACAGGGCAGTAACAACCAGAGAGACATTTATTAGCAGATTATCATCCCAGAGCACTGTACAGACAGAAGACTAAAACAAACACCCAGTCTTTCTATGAAAGAGGCTTACTTGCTAGTCTGAGACATTTGGCCTTATGGGCAAGCTTCAGATCTGGCAGACATCTAGAGGTTATGGAAGTACTCCCAAGGAACAGAAGAAAGAGGAAGTCATCTTTGTGCTCTCTCTCTGCCTTGCCATAGCTCACCAGTATCTCCCAGAAAGGAGCCTATACACTTGTTTGGATCTCTGATTGTTGTTACTGCTGCCCAGGGGACTCCGTCAGATTGCAAGGCTCTGGTTTATGCTTGCAGTTTCACAGGAATGTACCTATGGGCATTCTTTAAAAGCTGCTGCCTGAAGGTCTGGCTTCCTATCAGCCTGAATCTAGGTGCTGACTGGGATCCTCCCCTTTGAGACACTGACTGGTTTTGGTTCACCATCAAGACTGGGAGCTATTAAAAATAAAATAGCCTGGGGCGCCTAGGTGGCTCAGTGAGTTTGGCCTCTGCCTTCGGCTCGGGTCATGATCTCAGGGTCGTGGGATTGAGCCCCGCATCGGGGCTCTCTGCTCAGCAGGGAGCCTGCTTCCTCCTCTCTCTCTGCCTGCCTCTCTACCTACTTGTGATCTCTCTCTGTCAAATAAATATATAAAATCTTAAAAAAAAAAAATAGCCTGCTTGGACAAAGATAAGGCTTGAGAGATAAACAAGAGCCAGGGCAGGGTTGAATGATAAGGTTTATCTCCTATACAAGGCCAATCTTTCAAGACTGGGAGAGGTGGTTCTTTCATCTAATGCATAGAAACAAGCATAGAGAGTCAAGTAAAATGAAGAAACAGAGGAATATATTCTAAATAAAGAACAAGACAAAGCAGAAAATAGTCCTTAACTAAACAGAGATAAATAATTTACCTGATAAAGAATTCAAAGTAGGGGCGCCTGGGTGGCTCAGTGGGTTAAAGCCTCTGCCTTCGGCTCAGGTCATGATCCCGGGGTCCTGGGATCGAGCCCTGCATCGGGCTCTCTGCTCAGCAAGGAGCCTGCTTCCCTTCTCTGCCCACTTGTGATCTCCATCAAATAAATAAACAAAATCTTTGAAAAAAAAAAAGAATTCAAAGTAATAGTCATAAAGATGCTCAGTGAGTTTGGGAGAAGAATGGATAGGTATAACGAGAACTTCAACAAAGAGAAAGGAAATATTAGAAAGTTACAAACAGAAGTCTTAGAGCAGGATACAATAACCAAATTGAAAAATACACTAGAGGAGTTCAACAACAGAGCAGATGAAGCCGAAGAAGGAATCAGAAATCTAGAAGATAGGGCAGTGGAAGTTGCCTAATCAGAGCATTAAAAAGAAAAAAAAAAAAAATGGGCAAAAGTGCAAATGTAAAGGAAAGCTGGGGTGGTTATATTTATATCAAGGCAAAAGAGACAGTAAACAAAGACTATAATAAGAAACAAAGAAGAGCACTATATAATGATAAAGAGGTCAATCCAACAAGAGGGCATAATGTTTATAAATATTTATACACCAGCACAGGAACACCTAATATGTAAAGCAAATATTAACATATTTTAAGGCAGAAACAGAATGCAACACAATAATAGGGGGCTTCGGTACTTACTTACATCAATAGATTATCTAGGTAGAAATTTTAATTTAAATTATATTAAATTTTTTAATAAAAAATTTAAAAAATAGTCACAATTAGATAAAGACAGAAACAAAGCAGTGCAAAAAATATATGAGAGACAGGTGACATGTGTTCAGAAGGTGATGTGAGAGACTAGGGGACAGAAGGGTAGTATCCACAATAGATAATAATGGAACTAATAAAAATGGCTGTATATGAGCTGCTTAGTCTTGGTACTATGCCAGGTGCTTATCATGAATTTCACATGTAATTCTCTCCATAGCTCTTCAAGGCAGGTACTAACTTCATTTTACAGGTGAGGAAATGGTGGCAATGCAATGTTTTATCAGTTGCCCGTTGTCCCAGGGTTTGTAAGTGGCACAGCCAAAATTCCAAATCTTTGTGTGATTCTGTGACATGGGGACACTGCAGATCTTTGTACTGGTGCCAGACAAGAACTGAGCAGGAAGTTTCTGACTGACCAGTCAGCTCATCTACTGCTGACTTGGCTCACTCCCACACTCATGCACCTGCAATGTCCCCATGTATCCTCCCCCAAATTGTCCAGTACCACTGTTTCCACAAGACCCCCCCCATGATATGTCCAACCCTCAAAGACTGAGTTCTGTTAACTATAGCAATTCCAGTTCCAGTCCCATACTCCATTATCTTCTTGCATTATTCTGAAGGTGTTGGTTCACGTGTGTTTTATCTTCCTAAAGAAATATCTATTTATTTGAGAGAAGAAATACTTTTTGCCCTTTATTATTTTTTAATCTTCCACAGAGTTAAGAAGTTAACTTCCCTATGCTGATTGATTGATTATATTTTTCTTGAGATTCTTCTCAGTCCCACCCCAAATGCTTGCCAAATGCCATACTGAATACTTCCCTCAACAACCAAGTCCTGGAACACACATTTTCTGCATGTGAGCCTGATGTAGACCCTAGAACATACACAGTCTCACTTATTTCTCACAGGTGTTGCCTAGAACAATTCAGCAATATTGGGGAGTATGATCAGAGTTACACAATACCAGTGTAGAAAAGAGAGGGGTAAGATTTGGACATGAGTTAGTCCTCCAGAGCTAAGATCTCCTGTATGGTCTTTTCTCCTCTCAGTACCTATTTGCACTGGATCCCTACTGTACTGGGTTTTTCCTGAACTTTGTAAACTTTTCTTATTAGCTCTACATTGTTTAGTTAAAACAAATAAATGTTTCTTTCAACGGTCTTTAATGTAGGTACATAAATAGAAACCAATTTCAGGATAATATAAACTAAAGATTCATATGGATGACACTCAGTTCTATCTGAAATATGGGAAATGAGGGGAAATATATATATAGATAGATAGAGAGAGAGAGAGATCCTAAATATCTGATATTTTTTGTTGCATAAAAACAAATTTTAACCATTTTGTAGTATACTTTTCAAGAATATATATTTTGAATTTTCACAGCAATTATGGAATGCACTTTTTAAATTTAAATTCAATTAGCCAACATATAGTACATCATTAGTTTCAGATGTAATGTTCAATAATTCATCAGTTGCACATTAACAACCAGTGCTCATCACATCACGTACCCTCCTGAATACACTTGAAAATACATTTTTATAGACATCAATTTTTGTGCTATGAAGCAATATGTTTGTTCACTGTTTTTTGCTTTTTTCTTTGTTTGTTTCTTCCTTCAATTACATGTCAGCTGTCACATACCCTTCTGTCATCAAGAATATATCTAAAAGCCCACTTCTAGGTCACTGCTTTTAATTCCTGTGGGAAGAGATGCTCAAAAACCAAGCTTGTTAATGAAATCACAATGCCTGAATGACACCCAGGGGAATAAAGTATACAGGTTTAGTGCCTGGGCTTTGTCACAGCTGTTTTAGGAGCTTAAAGGCCTCTGTGACATCTTCCTTGCCCATGTCTTTGGTTGAGCTGGCTGAAGTCAGATTCCTTGGGCAAATATTATGGCAAATATGAATTCTGTGCAGAGTTTTTTTGCAAGATCTCTGTTAGTGACAGCAACAAATAGGCACAGAATTATTTTGATTTTTTAAATTCATTATCTAATTTTGGAGACTAAAACCACATCACATTTATATTACCAGAAGAGTGGATAAGCATCAAAAAGGATTTTGTGGCCAGGTAAGTATGGAGCCAATGTACCTTTGAAAAAGTGAAAGATACATCTGGAATAGCAACTCCTGGCTGGGCAAAACCTTGGAGGTAAGAGTACGGAGGTCACACAGGGGGTTGTTAATAAGTTAGGTGGGCTTGATGTCTGACCAGCAGGATATGCAATGATTTATTTCTGAGCAAAGATAGAAATCTTCAGTGCCCAGAGTTCCCTTGTGTTCATGTGTAGAATGTCTTTGGGATTCTTATTGGCTGTTCCTACTTTAGACCTGTGACTGTCAGCTGTTTCGCAGAGCCAGGGCCTCTCTGAAGTCATTCCTTATGAGGCTTTGTGAAAAATTTGGACAGCTTAGGACACACACATGTAGGTGAGGAAAAAAGAGAAAGAGAGAGAGATGAGAAAGTGGGTAGATTTTATTTTTTTTAAAGTTGGCCTTTATTTTTTAAATAACCTTGTACTCCTTTTCAATTTCCCCTTGAAACCGTTTCTCCTCTGCTCGCTCCCTTTTTCTTCATTATTTTAATGGCTACATCTTTGCTCTGATGTGTCAATGGGAGTGGAAAATCCTGTGAAGCCAGGGCTTAATGAAATGCCAGCTGGAACAGAGGGATAAAGTTTCTTTGGAGCAGCTTCAAAGGGATGCAGGCTGGGTGAGCTCCGGGACAATGGCACCCAGGCCCGAGGACAGGGACAGCCTGGCCAGCTGGCCCTGGCTGGCCCTAACGAGGTGTGAAGGGATGGGGACTAACGTCACTGAGCCGTCAAGGGTGCAGGATGGGGGATTTTAACCATTCTGTCTCACACACAGGCTGTGTCCTTATATTTCACAACAAATGGTATTTTCATGATATGAAGGGCCAAAATGTGACTTCTGCTGGTAGAAGCATGAACTAATTTTGCTCAAATGCCCTGGCTTCCTGAAGCCTGCCAAGCACCTCCCCTCTCTCCCTCTCCCATTTTGAAATACATTTTATATTTTTATAAGAGAATTACCACAGAAACTTAGTTTTGATAGGACTTGAGAGAGATTTATGAACACTCATTGGTCATTTTTGGTCAGGTGGCATTTCTCTTTTCTTTTTTTGTGACTAAAGCAGGCAAAGTGACTTGGAAATAGGCTATAAATTTAGAAGGCTCAAATGTCATGTCTGGTTGTTGGCCCCATTCAGACCTCAGTTTCAGAGGCCCTTGTATTTTGAATGACATCAAATATAATCAGCTTCAGTTTAAACTTAGAAGGGATTTTTAGGAAACTACAAGGTACCTCAGCCTTTATATGGTTCATTTATGTATATTAATATGCCTAGTATAAACCTGCCTTCTTACCCCTGGTATTTTGCTATTGAGGGCATTTGATCAATTACAATGACTAGCTTATTTTATTAAGTTATTACTTTCAGACTTCTTAAAGCTGTGTTTATAGTAATTATGTCTTTGTAAACTAAGTCTTCTGAAAGCTAAGATACTTCAAGTCTAGAACAAGAATGGAAAAGTAGTTTTCACCCATTTCCCTTGCTTATGAGAACTAACAAACATGGGTTTGGGTTATGTTTTATGTCCCAAATAACAAATATTTACTGAGAAACCAAGACTGATATAGTCCCTACTCCTCATGGCTTAGAAAATATAAAATATGGACCTTTGTTCAATTCAGTTCCATAAGCAGGCATATATCACCCATCATTTGCAGCTAGCTATTCAGCTACCTGGCAAGGGATAAACCCAAATAGGAGATTTCCCTGCCTTCAGGAGGCTTTCTTATGGGCAAGAGAGACAGGACTCTACATATGAATTTCCCTTTTTATTGGTCCAAACAACAGAACAGCAGAAACTTCATATGGTCTAATTTAATTTAGTGGTAAATTTGAAAAAAGAAATATGTGTAAAATAATGTGGCTTTTGGCCAAGGATTCCCAAAGGAGATGACATTTGAATTTCCAGAGGAAATTCCATAAACAAAAACCTAAAGGAAAGAAGTGACATGGTATGTAAGGAGAACAACAAAAACCCAGTAAAATGATTTTGAATCATTCAAGGAAGTAAAGAAGTTCTGCAGATGATGCCAGCAAGGTCAGTCAAACAAGAACAAGGAGGACTTTGAGCTTCTGGCTTGGGCTTAATTCTGTAGGTTACTGGGAGGCATGAGAGTGTTTCAATGACTAGAGTGATCTGGTCAAGGATAGCATGTTGGGTACACCATTCTGCCTTTCCTGTGGAAGACAGATTTGTGGGAATGGTTATCTTCCACTTGCTTCACCCCTCATACACCCCTTCTCTGTGCTTGTTTGTCTTGCAGGCTAGTCACTATGCATTGCCTAGGCCCCTTGCCATCTCAGTGTTGGTAGGGATTTAGCAATGGGAAGCACTGGCAACAGTTTGAGGTCAGTCATAAGGAGGGATAGTTTGTTTTATTCATTCCCCCGACCCCTCTCTTCTTCCTTACATGTTTAACCATGGTCGTTCTCCTCCATGGTCACAACACCTATGAGGCAGCCCCTCTTCTTTGACCAGACTCCTTTAGGGGTGGTCATGACTTTCTGCTGTTGCTAGTTTGGGCCTTTAATCATGTCCTTTTGGCTTCTTTACCTCCTCTCCCCCTCTTACCATTGAGAATGGTCCCTTTATTAAATTCAATTAACTCCATTGAGGTTAGCATCTCATTTATCACCAGGACATTGACAGAGTGTCAAAGACGGAGTTGGAATGTTTAATTGGGAGAACACTATGATAGCTCACCTGAAAGAGATGAGGCACTAGACTGCACTTGTTATATTCTAGAGGAATTTAGGGTATAAAGATCAGTGACTGATTAGACTAGGTACTCTAAGACTAATCGGTATGAGGTCAATTTTTAGAGGGGCAGTCAGAACACTAGAATAAGGTCGTAAAGGACAAAAGTCAATGTAAGTGGGGCCACAGGGAAGGGGTTAGAGACACTGCAGTGAATACTGATCCTAACACAAAAATAGTTTGAGTCCACTTTTGCCTATTTGAAAGTCTCACAGTGCTATGAGTATTATAAAGCACTCTACTCTGGTGAAGGTCTAATATATAATTGTAATAATTACTGCATTTCCTTTGGGTATTTTTATGATTAGATTAGTATGTTTTATTCCTACACAGAAGTAAATCAGAGGCTTGTAAGGAGACAAGAGATAGTATACCTTCCAATTCTTTAGTTTAACTAGAGCTGCTCTTTAAGATCTTCTTTCGGGGTGCCTAGCTTTCTAGCTGTCTCAGTTGGTTAAATGTCCAACTCTTGATTTCAGCTCAGGTCATGATCTCAGGGTCCTGAGACTGAGCCCTGTGTCTAGCTTTATGCTGGGTGTGAAACCTGCTTAAGATTCTTTCTCTCCCTCTGCCCCTTTCCACTCCATGCACTCTCTCTCTCTCTCAGGAAAAAAACAAAAAAACGAACAACAAATAACAAAAACAACAACAACAACAACAAAAAAGAAAATAGAACTTGTTCTTCTTAAAATGCTCAGTCTTGTGTCTCTGTCTACCCACTCTTGACACTTACTGTTAGTCGCAGATAAGGGGAGGGGAAAGTAACACCAACTATACTACACTATTTTGTCTTTGTCTCTGAAGCAGCTTTGACTTTTAGTGTCTTCTACAGAGTAGATGTTTCCCCTGAATGATGATGATGAAGCCATTTGGTAATGCACCCAGGAGGAATCGAAGGTAAAAATCAGATAACCTACAAGTAAATGTTTCAGTATAACTCTCACCCATCTCATCTTTAATTTAGTACATGTAATTTACAGAGCAAACGATTAATACCTGGATAATCAAGCAAGCATTGACTTGACATCACTGTTTTTGGTGAAGGTACCACCATCCTGGTGAAGCAACATACCAAAAAATAATCAGATGCCTAAAAAGTCTGAACTCATAAAGGCATTCTTTCCTTGCCTCAGCTATGGGTTCTTTTGTAAGAGTCTATGGCCTACTGCTCTGTGCTGGAGCCCTCCTATGTCTTTATCCCAGCCAGGGAGGTTTTGCTTAAGGCCAGAGCACCTAAGAGAAATTTTCTTCAAGCTGCCACTACAGTAAGAGTAGCTCACCCTTGGTCAAAGAAATTTTCTTCAAGCTGCCACTACAGTAACAGTAGCTCACCCATAAGCTGTTGTGCCCTGCCAAGGTCAAAATACCTCATGGTCCACTTAAATCCTTATACCATGTTCAAAGCAATAAAAGCCAATTTCACAACTCTAAATTCCACCTGGCTTGAAAGAAGCTTTTTGAAACTTTAAGATCAAAATGCTCTGTCCACCCATTCAAAGCTGAGGCTCAAAGCTACAATCTTGGCCTCACCAGAATTCTCAGCCACTAAATGGTTATTTGTTCTACCAGATCCAATTTTTATTACTCAATATTACCAGACAATACACAAAGATGTCACAATTCTAAACTTACTTCACTAGAGTACATCAATCTCTGTCCCACCACTGGCTTAAACAGTAAGTAAAAATTGTCAGAAGTTTCACACTATCTTGTGTGTTTATTCCCACCACTGTAATTAGCATCATTTGTTTGATCATTTTGCCATATTTTCATTCCTATAATAAAACAAGGGGACCACCGTAAGAATGTTGGGAATACCTAAGTTTCTGGTGTGAAAAGAAGGCTTGTTTGTGTTTCCATTTATTGGGACACCATTAGTAAACTGCTGATAAAATTGCTAGTGATGAGATAGGCTCCATATCTTAGAGGAGTTAAATGTTCATCAGAAATCTCTAATATTGCTGTTTGCCTCTTGCTGAGATGTATTTATATAAAATCATTTTTGTAATTGCTAGCATTAAAACTGATTGAACTTCAGAATCAGTTTCCAGCCTTTATTTCTGGGTTAATGTTTACAGGCAGAGGTGCCTGCGACCACGGTTTCACCGAGCTTGATGGAGTTTCATTCCTTTCTCACTGGCACACTACTACCTATGGTTCCCAGAGAATACTGTCAATCCATGTACCCACAACCTCCTTTAATTTTGATGAAAATGCATGCCTCCTTACCTGAAAAATTCATTTGGCACATTTTATTTTTATAACTTGTGGCTGTAGGGAAGGGATGCTCTAGGTAGGAGCCTTCTAGTTCTTCCTAGATGAAAAGGCATGGAGATATTTTCTAGGACTGCCATTTTAGTTGCCTCAACTATTTTTGGGGAAGTCCTTAGGAAGGGTTTATTGAAACTGAATTCAGCATATGCGACATTTCAGAGGCACTTGAGGATATATTTGAACACCAAAGATGTTCAACCACAGAGCAGAAGTGATCATCTCTATGAAATAATAAGCATTGTGCTTTCATAACAGGAAGAAAAAAAAAACCTATTTCAGCTAGATGTGTTACTTGATGGATTCAGATCTATTTTTATTTGTGCAGTCACTCTTGAGTGCCTACAGTCTGGCTGGGATTGAGATACAGACATAGGAAAGCAGAGGAACAGTCAATATCCTTAAAATATAGTAAACATACACACACACTTGAAGCATATGACACAAAATTAGATATAATTAATTATGACGGTTCCCCAAATGCATTAAGAACATAGGATAAAATGATTCTTCATGTAACAAAGTTGCTACATATGTGCGGGCTTTCAGGACCTCAGCCTCTTTGGCTATTTTATGGCATATACCACCTCAGGCATCTGACAGAAAACTCAGCTTAACTGTGAGAAACACACTCACATACACAATTGTGCAATTCACATTGGGGAGGGTGTTATGGATTCCCTGCACCACATCTATAAATCTTCCCCCTGCCTGGGAGTCTGTTAAGCCCAGATTAAGATATTTTACATTGCTAGGACTCTTTTGAGCTCCAGATACAGGAGGCTTTGGTTCTTTTAGTAAGTATTGTTTTCAGCTTTGGCTGCAACTTTCTCTTTCAAACTTATCTTTTACTAAACTCCATCACGAACCTTCTCCTGTCAGGAAGATAGCCTAGTTGCTCTTGCATACTTTTTTTTTTTTTTTTTCACCTACATATCTTGCTCTTGTTCTCATCTCTCAGTGATGCATTCACACATATTTATGATGACTCAAAAAGCCATAATATGGTTCCTCATACATATTTACAGTGCCCTGGAATACATTAAGGAGCAGACAGACCAAAAGCCCTGTCCTCATGGAGGTTTCATTCTACTCTACAGGAATGACTGACTTGTTCTTACCCTCCTCTGCCCTACCAATTTGTCAGACCAAGATACAGTCCTATATCCTCTGTGAAACCGAAGTTTCTTTTCTCTGATATTTTTGTATTTTCTAAAATGTAAACCACCTGTTCAGTCTTCAGCAGGCAACATTTGACTGGGTGTGAGCTTTCCTGTATCTAGTCATCACATCTACTTAGTCTGATGCAGCTCCTTAAATTCTCATGACCCTGACATATTTCTTTGTCCTCTCTGTGTAGTACCAATTAGGTACTCAGGACATTTTGATTGACTGATGATCATGTATGCTATGCTTTCCTGTAACAGCCTATCATAGTTAAGAAACCATCGTAAGGAAAATCTTGCATTTGTATGTCATTTTAACCTTTGTATTAACATATATTATTCTACTACATTCTCAGTATAATCTCTTCATTTATGAGGTAAGTAGGGAAGGGGAAAAAGGTATTATTTCAATTTTAAATACAGGAGAGTAAAGGAAATTCAGTCACTTGCTCAAAGTCACAGAGCAAAGTAGTATCCAAACTAAGAGTAGATTTGAAGTCTCTTGGGTCTTATCTTATGCCTAGTTCCCTCCACATTCCATAGGGTTACAATATTACGAAACAGCCTGCTAGGAAGCACAATTAATACTTTAGGCAGAGCAAAATGCAGTGCACAAGAACTTTCAATTACCTGTGAGGGGGTGGGAGACAGACAATTGCAACTGAAATCTGCTGGTAAGACAAAGACTTCCATTTAGTTCAGCATCCTCCTCCACAAAATGGAGACAAGTAGCTTAATATGACATGCTCCTTCCTCTTCTCTCCGATCTTACATTTATGTTTGTATTCCAATCCCACTGCCCATTGCTCCAGATCTTATCTGTATGGGATAGCTTACTATGTCATCTTGAATATGATCATAAACTTGCTAATATGGACTTCAATTTACCTAAAGGAAAAAGAGGCCTAACAACTTATTTCCTAAAGCCTCATGTAATACTGGGGTTATACTGAAAATGTATGGCATCATATTTGCTAACATAAAGTTAAAAGCACCATATAAATGAAAGCTCCAATCCAAATGAAAGCTCCAATCCAAAACCCAGTCCCAAAAAGGGTTATTTCCAACTACCAATGCAGATATGGATTTTCCTTCTCTAGATTAACAGAATATATAACATTCATTCTAAGGAGTGTGCTTATGTACAGTCTTGAACTAAATACAGTGTTGCCTCCCCCCTTAACAGGAAGTCTATAGTAATTCATTCATAAGGCTCTTCAATATGTTTAGTCATTTTTTAAAAATAATCTCAGTAGGTTCTATTAAAACCCATTAAAGTTTAGTCCAGCTGGATACTATAGTTTTCCATTCCTCAAGGGCAGTGGTAACTTACCCTGCCTGTTGGTGCAGAGTCAGGTCAGCAACCTTAATCCTTCAAACTGTAGGTGTTGATCTTTCTCCAATGCTGCACCTCACTCATTCTCATGGAAAGTGCACTTCAATGAGAGCCTACCCTGTGTACTTCCTCTTTCTACAGCACACACCATTAACACGCAAGGAGCTTCAAAACACTTGATTGAATAGATGAATTCATGACTCTCAATAGCATAATTTATTATTTGATAGAGAAAAATAAGGACTTTAACCTCTGTTTGTTTGTTTTCTAACCATCTACTGTCTGTTTTACCTAAGTGCAAAGTATGAGTTTAAGACATGAAAATGTGACATGTAGGTAATGGACTTAATAAAAATTCTTTACATGTGATTACCTCATTACTATTATACCAGCTTCCAGACTATGATTTTCTATACCCCAAACTCAATAAATGTGCGATTATAAAGGTTATTATTCTATTTAAAGCACAGATGTGTTTAAGCAGCTGCAATGGTTTTCTTTAATGTGTTGAGAGGAGGGGTAGCTTGGAGACCTGGAGGCTGTCTCCCAGCTTCACAACTGAGGAGCTGTGTGACATTTGTCAAACCAATTAACCTCTCTGTGTTTGAGAGTTTCCATGTTTTAAGGAGGTTAAAATAATACTTGTTTTCTATGGCTGTCTATACCCACAAAGTGAAAGACATGTCTTAGGGGAGCTAAGGCAATTATTCAGATGATTCAGGCTAAAATCAATCCTGCCATGGAAGAAAAGGAAAACAGTGTGCATTCGGACCTCAGCTGTCCAGACTGCCTGTCGACATCAATCAAATTCAGAGAATAAATGGTTCAACCCTTTGCTTCCCTTTGCTTTTATTGTGAAAGCACCTTAAGGGGCATATTAGCTTGTTAAGACCAATGAGTGAATCATTAATGGCTTCAGGTCACTTAACATACAACCAAGAATACTTGAAACATAAGAAGGCTCCGGATGACTAGAATTCCTGGGTTTTAAAGGACAGTGATCTCCTAAAGTCACCTTCAAAATTAGCACCAAAGGGCCAAGGGAGGAAAAAGGAACCCAGACATGTTTTTCTGTCCAGTTTGTGCTTGCATTGTGGCAGGTGTCTCATTCATTTACTTACTTCATTCAGCCCTCCAAACAACAGTATCAGGTAGGGAGTTCCAGAGGAGGAAACTGCAGCTCAAAGAGAGTGAGAAGCCCCAAATCCTAGAATCAATACCTGACATCCTGGGACCTGGAACTTCATTCCAAGTGAATGAGTGGGTGAGCTACCCTCCATATCATTCATACCCTGAATGCAGGCCTGATATGATTCGATAAAATTCAATAAACATTAGTGAATCCCTACAAAGTACCAAGCATGATGCCAGGAGATGGCCAGAGTAATATAAATGAGGCATGGTCCTACTATCATAGACTCTTACCTGCAAAAGGTAAGAGTGACACACATGAACCTGATGGTAATACAGTATGAGCCATGTCCATGAAAGTTCAGAGAAGAGGCTGAGCCATAGGCTCCTAGAAATACCTTTACAGAATACAGTAGAAAAATATTGTCCCCAGGGCTTGGAATTCATTCTTCCCTTGCATTAAACCAAAGGTCAGGAGAAAAATCTAGCCTAGGTAGGTGGGTCCATTTTACAGAGAAGATAGAGCCTAACACTTAAACCCAACTTTGTAGTCTGAATATCAGTGACATCTTTTATAGTATGTTAAACACAGCACAAGTTACTTAACTTCTCTGAGCCTCCAGAGCCTGCTTTGGCAAAAGGGTGAGGGAAATGACTGCTTCATTGGACTCCTATAATTAGACAGAAATCATGAATGGAGAATGCCTATTATATTACCTGACATGTTTAATACTAAAGAAGATGCCACCATTGTAAGTCCAATTCTTTCTTCTTAAAAAGGAATATGATAGACAGCTAACAAAGAGTCCATTAAAGTCTATCAGGGATTAAAGAGTGGATTCTTAGTCTCTGTTGGCACTGTTGTTCTTGACTTAAATCATTCATGGGACAACCTATATAGTTTGTTCCATATGTGTGTGTGTGTGTGTATATATATATATATATATTTAAGTTAATTAAGCATTATGAGTCAGCCCCTGTTCTTGGCATACAGAGTATTCATTACTTACCAACCAAATTCTGAATTTAAGACCATTTTTATAATGGTCCTGGTCTCTCCTTCCAAAAGTAAAATTTGTCAAGTCACCTCAGCTACCACCTGAATTCTTTCTTTTGTTATTCCGAACTTTCTTTGCCTATAAACCCCACTCTGGCACATAAAGCAGCCTTAAATAACAGTGCTAACCAATTGTGTTTTTTGATCAGCTGATCTCTGTACTTTCTACCCAAACAAGACTGACTGAAATGTCAAAGTCGACTGGAATGTCTTCCTCATAGACCAGAGAGTCTCTTCAGGTTTGGACGCTGGGCTTTATCCACTTAAAACTCTGGCCAGTGTCTGAAATATAGTGTTTCCATGTATTAATGGGATGGGATATATATTGATTAGAAGTGTAAATTCCAGTTCAGAAAACCATCAAGAGCCTATTTAAATAGGAGCAAAGATCTACAAAAATAGAGTTCTTAGAGGACAATTTAATGGTTCTCCCTCTGCTCTGAAGTCCTTGTTAGTGGTAGAGTTTATAAATTGAGAAGATGTACATGGTTATCAGATTCACCTAAGAATTATTAGCCAACTATCAGCAGAACCCAACTGACCAAGTAGAGAATATTGATATAGAGAAGACACATGGGTTCATCAATTAACAAACTGACCATTCATATAACCTGACCCTATGAGAATCCAGTAAGGGGAGAGCAAGGCTGGACTGTCCTGAATCCTCAGCTTAGATGAGACCCTTGGCACAGGAGGCACACTGGCTAAACACTGTGAAATAGATAGGAAGAGATCTGCATTAGGTCTTGGCCAGGATAAATACAAAATCCTCATGATCTGATAGAGAATACAAAGAGAAAGCATATTTTATTGGACAATGATAAAACTTGATTGTAGACGAGGAGATACTGATTGGTGATATTCCAGTTGGATAGAGAGGCAAAAAAGGTTTCAAAATGTCCCTCCCTACAGCCATGTTGAAATTAGGGTGGTGACAAGGCCCTTAGATTAGAGGCATGCTCCCCAAAGGCCTCAAGCTAAGAACTGCAATCAGAGGAGACAGATGCTTAACATGCAGTGCTACAGCCAGGAAAGAGGCTAATGAGATTCTAGGCTGCTTGTCCACAGGGCCAGCCATCACAGTGTCACCAGGCAGGGAGGCTGTTGTCCCTCTTACAACCACTCTTCTGAAACTGCATGTGTGACATGGCATCTGATTCTCAGCAGCCTAGTAGTGACATTGTCTACTTAGTCTAGCTAGACTGCAGCAGGGAGACAGGGTGCTGGTTAACTGGCTGGAAGGAGATGTCTTCTTGGAACGTGGCAGAGGGTCCATGTCTGCATTAGGAAGCCAAAGCCACAGGAGGCATGGGAAGGAGACGCATATATATGCAAGTCTCTACAGCATGAACTGGGCTACTGAATTTGGACAGATGAGGGTGAGGTATAGAGGTGAATTGTTCCATGCGGATGTTGTCTAAGTTTCATGAAGTGACCCAGCCAAAAATAAGAGCAAAATGTAGAAGATATTATCTCCCCACATCCGGGAGAATTTGGTTTAATAGTTTCACAAAAAACAAACAAAAGGATAAACAAACCAAATGTACATGTCTATTTCTACCTGGCTGATGAAAGGAGTTCATGGTCTTGGCAGGGCCGAGATAGAGTGTTGATGAAACAAAACCACGGTCGATTAGGACAGAGAAAATGTGGGATATCACTGCTCACTTTGGCAAAGACAATTTCTTAATCCTCTGGATTCTCAGTCCCATGATCTGTCTTGTGAACAACATTCACCCTTATGGGGAAAGTCAAATGAAATAATGGATGTTGAATTGATTTTTAAAATTATTAATATTATACACAAATGAGACACCTGTGAGTAAGACATCTGCATTCATGGTTTTGCTGGTAAGTGTTCAAGATAAGAAGATCAAGAACATTGAGGGGGAGGGCATTGACAGCAAGTGCCTTGTCCTCACAGCCACAACTCTATTCTTGAAAGGATGATTTAAAAATTTCCATAATTATTAGAAATGAGGTTAAAGTCCTAAAAATTTGGAGAGAGCTTGTTGAATGTCCACTATCCACTTGGTATTTAGTAAATCTACTTAACTAACCATCTGTACTGTTTAAAAATTATTCTCTTTCAAAATCGCCAAAGTGTGTGGGCCAGTCTCATTTATGCTCAGATGGTACTCCATGTACAGGTGCACAAGCTGTGCCTTAAACAACTTTCCTGCAACATTCACATGGACCTCAACAGAGAACAGCATCCCTTAGAATTGTGTAATGTAAAGACTCTAATTCTGAGAATAATTCTAGAAGAATTTTTTCAGATGTATTTAACCTATATTCAATCCAAATTGTATTAAAATCAGTTTATTGCAGGTCAGATCATTTTTGGTTTCTTATACATGCAACAGATGTGAAAAGTAGTTTACCACAAGTCTTTTTTCTTTGGAGGAGAGTTACTTGCATCGTCCCATGGAATTACTTTCTTTCCATGCTTGTCTCTCTGACATGGGGTTGGAAGAAGGTGTGTGGAAGAGGTGTGTGGTGTGTGGATATTCAAGCAGGTGGCAAATAGGCAAGGGGTTACTTTGAGGGTTGGCTTATGTGGACACCAAGTTCTCCCTCCCACAGAGTTGCCCCATAGTATAAAGAAATTCATTTCCAGTTTTTGGCCTAAAAAAGATGATTTCAACAGAATAAGTATTTCATTTTCCTTCAGTAGCCTGACTCTCATCACTAAGAGTAGCTACTGATATTATTACAACACTGGTATATTATGATGCCTAATTGAAGGCTGATGACATATATTTTGGCATTATACAAGTTATTCTTAATGAATTAGGTACTCCCCAAAATGCAAACTTAGAAAAATGCATTTATTTTTGTTTCTTGTATATGTAATACCTGCCAATATATATATTCTTAACTGAGCCTTTATTAGAAAGTGTTCTACAGGCTGAGAGTTTCCTGCATCTCAATCCCTCTCCACCTTAAGTGTCCTCTTCCTTCCATAGTTGGGAAAGGAATAGCTGAATGTTATCTGGATGATTTCCACCAGTGCTATCCAAGCCTCAACTCACTGCCCACTGCCAGTCACTCATCTGGGGGGAGCAGGCTTGGCCATACTGTTTTTCTAGCTACACTGGAGATTTGGGCAGCAACAACAATGATGATACTTTATTTTTCTCTACTGAAAGGTATGCCAGAGAATGCTGCTCCCCATATCATAGTTTGCAAAGAAAAGTGAGTGAATGGCTTTAATTTATGATACTTAAAGACTAACAATATCTTCAGAACTTCTTGGTCATATACATTAGTGAGTTCACTCCCTAGGATTTCACTTATTTTGTGTGTGTATTTCCTATATTCTTTCATCATTATTACATTCTACCTCTTCATTTGCATGTATTTGGAGTTGTGATTTCCTCCCTTTTTTTTCAGCTCTCCTCTATTCCTTAGTTCAGGTCACCCTGCCTGTTATTTTATTTTATTTTATTTTTTTACTTTAAATCTTTTAATTGTCTAAGTTGTTATGAATCATTTGAGGATATTCAATACTTCATAGTCTTTTATGATTTCACAGAATAATTGCTTGAATGTGTTACAATCAACTTTATTTGCAGAGAAACCATACAGCCTAAACATTACAACACTTTATCACACACTGGATAAATAAATATACTCACCCTATATCAGGATAGCTCTGGTTTTCACTACTGCTTGTTAATTTTTGAAATCCCTTAGTGTCCACACAGGACCAAGGAGTAGGCTATAGGAAAATAGCAAGGGTCAACTCTTTTTCTTTGTGAGCTATGGAGACCTGGAACTGTTAGAGGCCATGGGGACCTTAAGGAGTGCCCTGCTCATTTGAGCTACATTTCTGTTCTTTACTAAAGATTTTATTATGTCAAGTGGGAAAATAACTAGCATGAATTCTTTTGAGACTTTGATTATTAGCAATAATAGTTTATAAAAAGGTTACTTTCTGTTAGATGCCATTTTGAACAGATTTGTACATTTTTGTGTGTGTGACTATAATAGCCTGGTAGAAGGAAAGGTAAATAAACATAAGACAAGAGATATAGAACCAGCAGTTTAGTCATGACATTGGGAGACAATATTGTAGGAAATACAGAAATTTACTTTGCAAATAATTTTTAGGAAAGCAATAATTCTGTCTAGAAAGTTCAATTTTCTATCTGTTTTTCTTTCTCTTCTCATCCTCATCTGAGGTTATTTCCCTAGGTCCTCAATCTGTTGGCTGTACATCTATGGCAAGCCTTAATTGAGGATATTAAAACAGGGACTGATGAGCCACCTTCTTCATTGCCCATCTTCATCCTCAAAGCTGCTGTCATTCCTCAGTGGGGGACAATGAGGCACAGATGTGTCAGTTATTTTGTTCTAGTAGATATTATAGATTTTCCTCCTTTCCTGACCAACCTACTCATAAATTTGTCCCTGTGGTCACTATGGGGATGAGCAAATGGAAATGGACCTATCAGCACAGATGTCTTACCTTATGTCTGCATTTAAAACAAGCAAGCTTGATAGAATTGTGCACCAAAAGGAGTAGATTTTGCTGTATATAAATTATAGCTCAATTTTTTAAAAAAGTGAGTATGTGTTTCTTTTCAATAAATGTTAGTAGATGATCTCCTATTGGTAAGATCTGGGTTCAATTGTCAGGGGATGAGTTACCAGCTTTCTTCTTCTATGTTTTTACATCCCTAATAGCTATGTTTTTATTATCCCTAATAGCTAGGATTTTCTGGGGGCAATTGTTGGTACAATGACATAAATAGTATTACTTTCCAATATTCTTCAGTATGAACTTGAGGCCATAATGTTTTAGGTTTATTTTAAATCTGAGCTCTACCAATAAGCCTTCCCTGACCAAACTTTCCAAACAATAAAGAGGAGGAAATGGTTTATATATGGGTAGTCCCTCCTAATTAGAAAAGTGAATTCTTACATGCTATCATAAATTTCTTTACTCTTCAGATGAGGAAAGTCAGGCCCAGAAAAATTAAAGAACTTGGGGCACCTGGGTGGCTCAGTGGGTTAAGCCTCTGCCTTCGGCTCAGGTCATGATCTCAGGGTCCTGGGATCGAGCCCCACATGGGGCTCTCTGCTCGGCGGGGAGCCTGCTTCCGCTCTCTCTCTCTCTGCCTATCTGTGATCTCTCTCTCTCAAATAAATAAATAAAATCTTAAAAAAAAAA
>RCUC01151704.1:0-65376 GCA_003697995.1 Taxidea taxus jeffersonii | reverse complement strand
GGTGTTCTCTGCACCTCCTGGATTTTGATGCTTGTTCCCCTTGCTATATTAGGGAAATCCTCTACAATAATCCTCTCCAGTATACCTTCTGCTCCTATTTCTCTTTCTTCTTCTTCTGGAATCCCAATTATTCTAGTGTTGTTTCATCTTATGGCATCAGTTATCTCTCGAATTCTCCCCTCGTGGTCCAGTAGTTGTTTGTCTCTCTTTTGGTCAGCTTCTTTATTCTCTGTCATTTGGTCTTCTATATCACTAATTCTGTCTTCTGCCTCATTTATCCTAGCAGTAAGAGCCCCCATTTTTGATTGCAGCTCATTAATAGCTTTTTTTATTTCAACTTGATTAGACTTTAGTTCTTTTATTTCTACAGAAAGGGCTTTTATTTCTCCTGACAGGGTTTCTCTAATATCTTCCATGCCTTTTTCGAGCCCGGCTAGAACCTTGAGAATCGTCATCCTGAATTCCAGATCTGACATATTACCAATGTCTGTATTGATCAAGTCCCTAGCCTTCGGTCCTGCCTCCTGTTCTTTTTTTTGTGGTGAGTTTTTCCCCCTTGTCATTTTGTCCAGATAAGAATCCGCTGTTCTCCTTGTTAAGTGAACTTGGTCTTGGCTGGATTTCTTGTTGATCTTCTGGGGGAGGGGCCTGTTGTAGTGATTCTCAAGTGTCTCTGCCCCAGGCGGAATTGCACCGCCCGTACCAGGGGCCGGGCTAAGTAATCCTCTCAGGTTCGCTTTCAGGAGCTTTTGTTCCCTGAATGTTTTCCGTAGAGTTCCGGAGGATGGGAATGAAAATGGCGGCCTCCCAATCTCTGGGTCGGAGGAGCCGAGAGCTCGGGGCCTCAGTCTTCAGTGTGCCTTCAGAGAAAAGCCTTTAATCACTCCCGTCTCCCCAGCCTCCGGCCGTGCTTGGAGAAAATCGTGCGTAATCAGTCCCGTCTCACTGGCTTCTGGGAGCGCTCCGAGCTCACCCAGCCTGTGACCAAGCGTCTCTGTCTCTGGCAGAGTCCCACCTGGAGTCTCTGAACCCCGTAGATCCCTGAGCTCTCCCGGGTCGGAGTCTCCCCGGATCTTGTGGGGACCCCTCGCACAGAGCACCAGCCCGTGTCACAGACCACGGCTCTAGGAAACCTTGGCTCTGTCTCTGCAGCCGGCTTCCCCGCTCTAATACCTGTGAGCTCTGCGACACTCAGACACCCCCGATCCTTCTGTGACCCCGCGGGACCTGAGTTCACGCTGTCCCCGTGAGGTCTTCACCCCAGTTTAACCTCTGGAGCGATGTCCCTCCGTGGAGCAGACTTTTAGAAGTCCTGATTTTGTGCTCCATTTGTCCGCCCCGCGGGGGGGCCCCCCCCCCCCCCCCCGGGGTCTATCTTCCCATCGCGTTGGATTCACTTCTCCACTGGTCCTACCTTTTAGAAAGTGGTCGATTTTCTGTTTCTAGAATTGTTGTTCTTCTTCTCTTCGATCTCCTGTTGGATTCGTAGGTGTTCGGAATGGTTTGATAGGCTATCTAGCTGATCTCCTGCTGCCTGATGTCGTCTCAGCCTGCTACTTCTCCGCCATCTTCAATAGTCCACTACACCACACCGCTTCTCTCCTCTAATTCACTCCTGATATGGAACTGTCCAGAACACCAAAGTCTATCAGCAGTTATAAATAAATGTTATCTTTGAATACAAAGAGTCAAAAAGCCAGCCCACGCATTTCCCAAATCCAAAGCTGCAGTCCAGGGGTTCAGTCATCACTGGAGATGGGGAAAAGCCTTCTGGAGCCTTCCACAGCAGCCCACCAACTTCAGCATCATCTTTCTTAAGTTTTATTTTTATGTTCTACTATGAACCTGATTCAAAATACCTTTATTTGTGATTATGTTTGTCTGAAACTTCAAGTTTTTTGTTGGTTTGTTTCTCTGTTTTTCTTGGCCTTGTTTTTAAAGGCTACAAATCTTTTTCAAAAAATGTGCTCAGGCAGTATGCTGCAGTGGAAAGGGCAGCTGCTTTGGCCTCAGAAGTCCTGTGACAATATGGCACCACCATCTACCAGCAGAAAAACCCAAGACAGGTTTCTCAAGTGACTTCTATCTCAGTGTCTTCCTTTGGAAAGTGGGGGTGATGATAAAAGCACACAGCTTGCAGGGTTGTTAAGTGTATTTGGTGTACATGAAATACAATGTATAAAAACTTATCACGGGGCTCCTGGGTGGCTCAGTGGGTTAAGGATCTGCCTTCAGCCCAGGTCTTGATCTCAGGGTCCTGGGATCGAGTCCTGCATTCAGCTCTCTGCTCAGTGGAGAGTCTGCTTCTCCATCACCCTCTGCCCCTCCCCCTCACTCGTGCATGCTCACTCTCTCTCTGCCCCCCTCAAATGAATAAATAAAACCTTTAAAAAAAAAACAACTTATGACATGCAGGAAGTACTGAATAAATGGTAGTTTGATGAGTGAATAGCAGCTAATAGAGCAGTGAGCAGTCACTGCATTTAGGTGATCTGGTCCTTCCTACTGGTTGTGTGACCATCAGCTTTCCAGAAACTAGGCTCCTTCATCTCCAAAAGAAAAATAACCATAGCCACCTCATAGGCTTATAGTGAGACTTAATTAGGCCATGTATATGAAAGCATGGTGCCTTGCTTAATTTTAATTGAAAAAGAATCTGTGTAGTAAATGTTATAATTATTTGGTTGGTTTACACACACACACAAACACACATACACAAGCACACCCATACAGACAAAATAGGCCTTTTTATCCAATGTTAAAATTTTTTCATCTACTGTCAATATCACTTATCTCACTAGGGCCCAGAGTTGTACATCATAATTGATAATATCTTATAAATACAGAAAATGTCTTAATATCCTCAGTAGTTTTTAATCTTTCACAAATGTTTATGAAACAATCTTATGCACAATGTAAAAGGGTACAAATCTCCTTCTGCTGGAGGACAACTGGTTTTTCTTGTGGGTTTTTCCCCCCATTAGTCTTCTTCTGTCTCCTTTTGAATTCTGAAATAAATGTGTCTTCCAATTTGTGGTGAGAGCATAAATCCAGATTTCATCTCATGGCTCTGAGAAGGAATTAGGTTTTGCTTTTTTGCCGAATGCGAAGTGAAGCTCACGTATCAAGCAGTTGATATTGATGAAGTAGCATTTTGTCTCATTAAGTGGTAGCGTGGAGCTCACTTAATCTTCCTCAGCGACCACTGCTGATGGAAGGAAGGCAAACGCTGCCACTTGGCACAGGCTGTGGCTCAGATCACAGGACCTGGCCACATCCCTGCTGCTCTGATGCATCATGTAAGAACTCAGATGACTTCTTTGCTGCTAAGTCCCAAGGACAATACCTGATCTTTCTCACTTGATCTGTTTGAATCATTTCAGACTTTCAACATCCCCATTCTCTGTCCTTCTCTGTTTTTAGGGATATCATGCTTCTCTAGTATTTTCCTATCTCAGCACCATTCCTTTTCTGTATCCTTCATGGCCCCATTTGTTCCCACACATTGTTCAGTTTTCCAGGGTGAACCTCAGTCAATTTTCCTCTCATTCTTGATGAACTGATTCTTTCTTATGGCTTTAACTACTATTAGTATTTGAATAGTCATTCCACTTGAATATCCCACAATCCCTTAAACCTCGCATTCTCAAAGTTGAAACATCGTGTTCATGAGCCTTTATCATCTTCTCTTTATAACTCATTATCTCCTAGAAGATTCTTCAGAAACTCATTTCACATCATGCAGGAAGCCTTCCATGGATGTCTGGTGTCCAGCTCTGCACAGCCTGACCTAAGATTCCAGCCTTCAACAGCTTTCACTTTGTGCTTACCTCTGCCGCCATATTGATACACTGACAGCTAACCCTCTTAGTAGATTGTGGGGGAGGCGCTATCTGGTGGAGCCCAAAAATTCATCTGGGTCTCAGAGGAGACGATTTTTCATTTGCAAAAATAAATATTTTTATGAAATTTAGTTAATAAAGAGATGTATTACTCAACTTAATATAGTGGAAAGATATATTCTTTGGGGCAAAAATTTTGTTTTTGAGTTCTGATTTTTTGTCATGCTAAAGTTTTTCCATTTTTTCCTTAGCAACTTGGGAAGAATATGGGAAAAGCTGGGAGTTTAGAGTCCCAGGCCTGCGAAAGTGAGAAAGCAAGGAACAATAACTCAGTTCTGAAAAATAAGCCATTGTAATATGGTAGTGCGCCAGGGCCAACACTGACAGTGGTCAAAGGGTGTTTCTGTAGTGAAGATGGCTGAGAGATTTCAGGTAAAATGTTGTCTGCCAGTCTGTAATGTAATTGCTCTTTCATATCCCCAAACCTTCAAAAGACATTTCAAGTAAACACTAATCACAAACAAACCTTTAGTAAAAGCATTTCATACACAGTGACATTCCGTTAGTTGTCCTTGGGGAAGAAGGAGCAAAGGCTCCGTCCATGAATTCCATGCAGGGCAAAGTGAGTGGACACTGGACAGAAGCAGGCATGGGCTCTAATACAAGAGATGACTGAGGAAAGGTCTTTGGCATATTTTTTTAATTTTTTTTAAAGATTTTATTTATTTATTTGACAGACAGAGATCACAAGTAGGCAGAGAGGCAGGCAGAGAGAGAGTGGAAGAAGTAGGCTCCCCGCCAAGCAAAGAGCCTGACGTGGGACCCGATCCCAGGACCCTGAGATCATGACCCAAGCTGAAGGCAGAGGCTTAACCCACTGAGCCACTCAGGCACCCTCTTTGGCATCTTTTGAAAGACAATAACGTGGCACACCCAGCAATCCTCTGAAATATTAAGGAAGGCATTGCTGTAGGTATAGTAATCTGGGGTGGAGCCCACATGATGCAGTTGGAACAGGAGAGGAAATGATGACTCCAGAAGATGTCAGATTTGTGGTGCAACTTCTAGTTCAGTCTACACACTCAGCTGTGGGCTACCAGGGCAGGGACTATATCCCTATCTCTATATTTCCAGTCCCTGTTATAGTGCTTATGACAGAATAAATGATAAAAACTTATGGGTTGTTTGAATAAATACTTGATTCCATCCTTCTATTTTGTTGCTGAGAGCCAGATCAAAAAGGAAATTAAAGGAATGGCCATGGTCTACTTACTGTAATTGCCAAGGAGACTGCCTAAGGACCAACACTGGCCACAACAGTGCTGCTCAAACTTTAATGCTTATATGAGTCATATCGGTTTCTTTCTAAAATGAAGAGTCTGAGTCAGGTGGTCTATGATGAGGCCTGAGATTCTGTATTCTTTATAAGACCCCAGATAATGCTGAATTTTCTGGCCCACTGAATATAGCTTACATAGCAGGAGATTAGAAGACAGATACTGGGTCACCCAAGAATAGCATCATGGTTTATCATCCCAGAGTGATATTAGGCAGATAGAGATATGGGGAATAGAGAATGAAATTATGGAAAACTCAGAGAACTGGTGAGTCTCAGTATACAATGCTCTGATCTTTGTGAGTATAGTAAGATTTTAGGTTCCTCTGTTTCAGCTGTTAGAGAATATATAGTATCTGTTGATTCCTCTGTCCTTTTAAATGAGATGTCCATTTGAAATATAGCTAGCTGTTGGCAAGCTTGCAAGTTTGGTAGCTGATGCCAATTTCCTGACCTCTCCATCCCGAAGAGAAATTTCCCCCAATTTTGTCAAAGCTTAGACTCTAGGACATGAAATTTCTATACAAACACACCACAGGAATCAATCTATTAAATTTATTTCAATACTGAGAAAAAACAATATAATGTATCAGTCATGTACAAATGAATAATGAGGGAAGGAAAATAATGTGGGTTACTTACAGTTAAAAGTTAATTAAATGTTAAGAAACCCATATAATTTTCTAGGCACTAACCAATAATATCTTACAGATACAAAAATCTAAATCTTGATGCCAGAATTTCTCCTGTATTCTAACTTCCCATAACTTCCCATGTACCTTACACATGCCTTCTCTTTTCCCCGTCTCACATTCATGGAAGTTGATTCCTCCTAAACTCTAGGGCCATCTGTGCAGTGGTACCTCACTCATTTACCCACAGTAGAAAGGAATTTGTTAAACAGTCAGAATATCCTAGGAGATGTTCTATACCCATAGAATGTTCTTTCCTAAGTCCAATTATCTTCTTGATTCTATGATAACGGACAACCAACTGAACCATCCAGGCTCCCCATGATGCTAGATTTTTAAAAAGCAACATAAAAATGTATCTTTCCACCATCACATTAATAATGATTTTAGGAGTAGTAAGTAAATATATTTGTCAGAACTTTTGGATGATGAAGTAAAATTAGGAATTTACCAGTATGCTCCCAGGCTATCTCGTGTGGCTTCTTAAGAACAGGGGTTTGAGCTTTGAGCCTCAGGAAGAACTGAAACCAGGACTTCAGATGCAGCCAGACCCTTACAAATACAGAAAGAATAACAACAATCATATTAATGATTATTTTAAATGTCAACACTTGAATTAAATCTTGGAGTGTGCCAGGCTTGATTTAAAAACACACAAATAAAAAACAGACCCAAGTACATACTATTTAAAAAGGATACTTTAAAAATAAGGATAGGGGCACCTGCGTGGCTCAGTGGGTTAAAGCCTCTGCCTTGGGCTCGAGTCATGATCTCAGGGTCCTGGGATGGAGCCCCCATCGGGCTCTCCACTCAGCAGGGAGCCTGCTTTCTCCTCTCTCTCTGCCTGCCTCTCTACCTACTTGTGATCTGTCTGTCAAATGAATGGATGAAATCTTAAAGAAAAAAAAATAAGGATAAAAAAAAAGAGAAATGTATGCATACCATACTTCCGTGTAGAGACTCTCCATTTCAAACTATGTGTAAAGGATATTAATCAACACACTATATCACTCTGATTCTTAGTTGTCTTAGGTATAAAATAACAGAATTTCACACACAAAAAATAAGAATACAGATAGCTTGAAAATAAATAGATACAAAAGACATTTTAAGTAAACACTAATCACAAGAAAGCTGGTATGGTTATATTAATATCAGAGAGAAAATCAAGTATTATCCAGAGATAAAGAAGGAAAGAAAGTTTATGAAAGAATAACAATTCTAAACAGATGAATGTAGGAATATAGTTTTATAATGCAAGAAGTAAACATTCATCAAACTATAAGGGACAATTTTTTAAATGTGCAATTGTAAATGGAAATCAAAATACACTTCTCTCAGCAATTAATAGAAAAATCAGACAAAAAGTAGCAATGATGTAGAACATTTTAATAAAATGATTGATCAATTTGACCTGGTTGATACTTAGAAAACATTAGACAGCAAATTGCATGAGGCATTCTTTACAAGTGTGTATGGAATATTTGCCAAAGTGGAGCATATACTGAGCCCATAAAATAAGTCTCAATAAAATATGAAAGATTTTTACTAAAAGAGACTGCTAAGAAAGTTAAAAGTCAAACCACAGAAATATGAAGTAAATACAATGTGGAATAACTAAACCAGTTTGAAGTGGATCCCACTAAGAAGGAGGAAAGAAAAGGGTTGTGGTGGGAGAGAGCTGTTTTTCTAAGTTCATACAGAAATATATAAATAATATGTGTCAGTTTGTATAATTATTTTAATAAAGATAAAATTTAAATATAAATGGTACCAAAAATAAAAACTATTAATATGATTTAAGAAAGTAAGAAAATATGCCTAATCTCAATAGATACCAATATCTTCCACTTCAAAACAATTCAAATAACTTAGGAAAGGAAACCCATTAATTTGTTAAACTATATTATTTCAATCACTGACACCTAGCTTAATGGTGAAATGTTAAAAGCAGTACTAGCAGAGCCAGATACTGTATCCACTATCATCATTAATATTTAACATTATTCTATAAATTCTAACCAGCATACAATGGAAAAAAGGATAAAAGAAACATACGTAATTCTTATTACTCAGCCATTAGAAAGGATGGATACCCACCATTTACGTTGACATGGATGGGACTAGAGGGTATTATGCTGAGTGAAAAAAGTCAATCGGAGAAAGACAATTATCATATGGTTTCACTCATATGTGGAATAAGGAATGGTGCAGAGGATCATAGGGGAAAGGAGCGAAAACTGAATCGGAACTGAATGGGAAAAAAATCAGAGAAGGAAATAAACCATATGAGACTCTTGACTCCAGGAAACAATCTGAGGGTTGTGAACAGGGAAGTGGAGGGAGGATGCTACTGGGTGATGGGTATTAAAGAGGGCATGTGTGGTGATGAGCACTGAGTGCTATAAACAACTAATGAATCTTTGAACATTACATCAAAAACCAATGATGATAATGATAATGATATGTTGGCTAATTGAATTTTTTAATTTTCATTTTAAGATTTTCTTAAATTTTTATTAACATATAATGTATTATTGCTTCAAGGGTACAGGTCTGTGAACCATTACTCTTACACAATTCACAGCACTCACCATAGCACATACCCTCCCCAATGTCCATCACTCAACCACCCCATCTCTCCCACCCCCCTCCCCTCCAGCAGCCCTCAGTTTGCTTCCTGAGTCTCTTATGGTTTGTCTAAAAAAGAAAAAGTATAATTCTTATTATTTTAGTTGATGTGATCATCTGTCTATAAAATTAAAAAACTCAAATGAAAAATGTTAGTTTTAAGGTTTCCCTGAGGGTAAGATTACAGATAATTTTTTAAACTTTGCTTACCTATATTCTAAATATTTATAATAGTTTTGTAATTTAAAATATTTTAAAATTATAAATATTATACACCTAAAACACAAAAGTTAAGAACACCTCAGTGTAGATATTTAGAATTTAAATTTTTCAAGTTATACCCAAGCATAAATTCTAAGGATCAAAATGTGAAAGAAGTATTTACCTGAAGTATGTGTTTTATCAGTTTATTAAAGCAAAACACTGTTATGAATATAAATATTCAATTCCACCCATAGACTGAAAATTGATTGTAATTTTAGGAAAGTCACCCAAGACTGTAAAATGCTAAATATACAAAATATATCCTAAGTTCAATAAGCTTTGCCTCCGTAGTTCACTGTATGTTATTTTACATTCCTTCAGAATCCATCTTCATTCAGGTGCCTGTATACATGTGAGTAAAAGAGACATCTGTTACTCTGATTCCTCCTATTTCCCTTTCAGCCCAGGAAAATTACACAACCATCTTCCATTCCCTTCAGACAAAGCAGTTTAACAAATTAATGATGTGTCCTTAGTGACATTAAACTTGAAGTAGTTGGCAGTACTTGAGGATGTAATATGGACCCACTCTGGCAGGGTTAATGAGTGATGCCTTCCTGGTGTTTGGATGACATCTTCTATCCATGATGCTTAGTTGGCCTGCCAGGGCATACCATGACCTAAGTACTTCTGCCCTTTGAAAGGAAATGAGCCTATTGTTCGATGTAGAAAATCTATGAGAAGTCCCATAAAAATACATCTTACCATTGTAATAGTGATCAATTGTATTTAAAAACAATAGTCATGAATCAAATTAAATGAACCCATTATGTGATATTTCTCTATAAACTGGAGAGATCAAATTTCAAGTCATAGATGTGTATCTCCCTGGATCAACTTTTTAAAACATCTTTAAAAATCTGCCATGAGGGGCACCTGGGTGGCTCAGTCGTTAAGCATCTGCCTTCAGCTCGGGTCATGATCCCAGGGTCCTGGGATCAAGCCTCACATTGGGCTCCCTGCGTGGCCAGGAGCCTGCTTCTCCCTCTGCCTGCCACTCCTCCTGTATGTGCTTTCTCTCTCTCTGTCAAATAAATTAAAATATTTAAAAATAATAAAAATAAAAATAAAATTCGGCCATGAGAAAAAATAATATGTCTGCCATGAGAAAGTCCTCAATGAAATACATATATCTTTTGGTCTATTAGCTTATTTCAAATTTTCTCCATAATTCAATTGACTACCATTTAGGTATTGAGCTATATGATAACTTCTAATACAGAACTACTTATTTTTTATAATGCATCTTTCTGAAATAAATACATATTTGCTTAAGCCTAGAATATATTTTTATTAAGGTTATTTTCTTGTGTATATTTTTGATCCATTTTTAATTTTCAAAAAACTCTTTTGATGGTAAGTCTGACCATTAGAAAAACTCTTATACACATATTTTATAACATTTCTCTTCAAACCTCAGTTCCCCACTCTGTAGACCTGGGGTCTTCTAGTGTTGATTCATGGATAAACCTCAGAAGCTCATAAACACCCTGAGAATTTGGAGCATATTTTCCAACAAAAAGAGTCTCTAATTTTTATCAGTTCTAAAAACATCAGTGACCTTAAACTGTGTTGATAACAATTTTTTAGCCAAAAGAGTGTGCTTTATTTTTATTTATTCTGTACTGACTTTTTCTGACTCCCAGAATTATAATTTTATCTATTTTTATAATTTTGCTGTATTGTTTTATTCTTATACAAAGACAAATTTTGTACTCAGTTATTTTCTAGTCTTTTGAATAAAATGACTACTTATGACTCTTTACAACTGTAAAATTGTTTACTTAATTTTATTTGTATTTACATGAGATTTTCTAACCAATTTTTTGGTTATTGCCATGTGCAGGACATACATGTTAAAATCATGGCAGCTTATAATGGCAAGGAGTCTTGGTAGACATTGGTCTCTACCTTCTATCCAAAGCATGAGTACTGTTTGCATTGTTCTTGAGAGATGATGAATTTCCAACCTCCACCTGGACATATCTAGCAACAAGGAACTCTGTACATTTTCAGTTGATCTAACACATTGTTTATAGTTTTAAGTATTAGGAAGTTATCTCCTTTACAGAATCCATGTTAAGGACTTGAATTTTATGCTAAAAGTGAAATGAGACCATTAAAAGCATTTATATTTTAAGATATGTACTCTGAGGTGAAGAGAATGAAATACAGTTTAAAAAGTCAGTCAAGAGGCCATTACAGATACACAGAAAAAAAAATTGATGGTAGTCTCAAGAAGTTTGTCATAGGAATAGAAACTTCAGAAGTTTCTTAGGAGGCAGAAAAAAACAATATTTAGTGGTTGGTTAGATTTAGAGGAAAAGAAACAAAACAAATACCCCCCCACCCCCGGGTTTCAGAGTGAGAGTAAGACCTTCAAGTGAAGGAAGAACTCAGAAAAGATGAGCAGAGTTGAGGACTCTTAACTGCATTAGTAATGACTACGGGGCATCTATGAAGCTCAGATAAGAAATCCAGACTTATAGATGTATTTTCAGAATCTTAAAAATAAAAATGTAATTGAAACCATAGAAGTGGATGACATTGCAATTCAATAAAAAGACAAATAACCCAATTTAAAAATTGGCAAATAATATGAACAGACATTTCTCCAAAGATGAGATACAAATGACCAATAGGTACATAAAAAGATGTTCAACATCAATAGACAGTAGGGCAAGGCAAAAAAAAAGAAAGAAAGAAAGAGAGAGAGAGAGAGAGAGAAGATAGAGAGAGAGAGAGAGAGAGAGAGAGAGAGAAGATAGCATTTCACACTTACCAGCATGGTTATAGTAAAAAGACAGATAATAACAAGAGTTAGTAAGAATGTGGAGAAACTGGAACCCTCATATGCTGCTGCCAAATTCTGGAAAATGGCTTGGAAATTTCTCAGAAAGTTAATATAGCAATTCCACTCCTAGATATATACTCAAGAGAAATACAAAAATATGTCCACATGAAAACCTGCACACAAAGCTTCACAGCAGCATTATTTATAATAGCCAAAAAGTAGAAACAACCTAACGTTCATCAGCTGATAACTGGATAAATAAAATACAGTACAGTACATCAATACAGCAGAATTTTATTCAGCAATAAAAGGACTGTAGTACTGACACGTGCTATAGCATAGATGAACTTTGAAAACATTATGCTAAGGAAAACGAGATAGTCACAAAAGACCACTTATCATATGATTCCACTTATATGAAATGTCCAGAATAGAAGAAGCAGAAAGTAATAGCTGGTTATGCTGATGAGAAGTGGGAGAAATGAGGAGTAAATGCTAGTGGATACACAATTTCTTCTGCAAGCGATGAAAAATGTTTTGAGATTGATTGTCTGATGGTTGCCATGCTGTGAATATACGAAAACCACTGAACTGTACACCTCAAGGGGATGAATTGTATAATATGTAAATTATATATTATGTAAATTATATATATATGTAAAGTATATATATACTCCTAAATTTATTTATTTTTACTTTTATTTCTTTTTATTTAATTCCAGTATAGTTAACATACAGTGTTTATATGATTCACCAGTTCTAAATATTACTCAGTGCTCATTGTGGTAAGTGTACTCTTAATTCCCTTCACCTATTCCACCCATCCCCCACCCACCTCTCCTCTGGTAATCACTAGTTCATTATCT
Organism: Taxidea taxus jeffersonii; assembly: GCA_003697995.1. Lineage (NCBI taxonomy): Eukaryota > Metazoa > Chordata > Mammalia > Carnivora > Mustelidae > Taxidea > Taxidea taxus. The sequence goes on along the minus strand of RCUC01151704.1, from coordinate 52,951 downwards.
CTAGTCAAGAATCTGGTTTCTTTAATTCGTCTCTTTTTTTTTTTGTTCATTTTTGTTGTTTTTTAAATTCCACATATGAGTGAAATTACATAAGATTTGTCTTTCTCTGACTCACTTATTTCACTTAGCATTATATTCTCTAGGTCCATTCATGTTGTTACAAATAGCAAGATATCATTCTTTTTTTATGGCTGATATATATCACTATGGCTGATATCTATTTCTCTATATGTAGATATAGATATATATCACTTCCTCTTTATCCATTCATCAGTAGACACTTGTGTTGCTTCCATATCTTGACTATTGGAATACTACAATAAACAAAGGGTTGTATATATCTTTTTGAATTACTGTTTTCATATTCTTTGGGTAAATACCTGGTTGTGGAATTACTGAATCATATGGCAATTCAATTTTTAATTTTTTGTAGAAACTTCATACTGTTTTCGACAGTGGCTACACCAGTTTGCATTCCCACCAACAGTGCAAGAGCGTTCCTTTTTCTCCATCCTCACCAACACTTGTTATTTTTTGTCTTTTTGATACTAGACATTCTGACTGGTGTAAGGTAATATCTCATTGTGGTTTTGATTTGCATTTCCGTGATGATTAATGATGTGAGTACTTTTTTTAAGATTTTATTTATTTATTTGACACAGAAAGAGATCACACATAGGCAGAGAAGCAGGCAGAGAGAGTGGGGAAACAGGCTCCGTGCTGAGCAGAGAGCCTGACGTGGGGCTCAATCCCAGGACCCTGAGACCATGACCTGAGCCAAAGGCGGAGGCTTAAATCACTGAGCCACCCAGGCAACCCATTGATGTTGAGTAACTTTTCATTGCATATTGGCCATCTGTATGTCTTCTTTGGAGAAATGCCTGTTCATGTCTTCTGTCCATGTTTAATTGGATTATTTGGATTTTGGTGTTAGGTTGAATAAGTTCTTTATATATTTCGGACACTAATCCTTTATCAGATATGACTCCCAACCTTATGCCTGCCCTTCCTATCCTCTCTGATGTGGTTTCTTTTCCACATTTAGCTGTGGAGAGTCTGTTCTGCCAGTCTTTGGGTTGTTTTCTGGGTTATTTACATTGATGTAGGTAGGTGTTATCAAGTTGTGTCCATAGGACAAAGTGAAACTAGGATCCTCTTACTCTGCTGTCTTTCCTGGAAGTCTATATATCAAATTTATTAAAATTTTTTTCAGTTTTATTTTTTATTTTTTTTTTAAAGTTTTTTTTTAATTTATTTGTTAGAGAGAGAGAGCGAGCACAGGCAGACAGAGTGGCAGGCAGAGGCAGAGGGAGAAGCAGGCTCCCTGCTGAGCAAGGAGCCCTAGGTGGGACTCTATCCCAGGACGCTGGGATCATGACCTGAGCCGAAGGCAGCTGCTTAACCAACTGAGCCACCCAGGCGTCCCTCAGTTTTATTTTAAATGAATGAGATTGCTCATAGAAAATATACAAAGTAAAACAATAGAGAAGCCCTAGGGCATACCACTGAAAAGTAGTGATATTTAAGAAATGGAAGGAAGAGGAGCCCACAATGGAGACTAAGCAGAGTTGATTGAGAAACTGGGGTGGGGGTTGTGGGGGGAAGTAGCTGTCAGTAGTGTGCTAAAGCCAGCTCTAGGAAAGCCACTTTTAAATACTCAAGATGGGGGGGAGTACTTAAGGTCTTGGACATATTTACACAAAAGAAACCGGCAATACTACAAAGCAGGGCTTAATTTTTCAGAGAACTAGTTTACTATCATTCCACCAGTTACTACTTAAGAGGTGCTAAAGTACCAAATATCATTTGAATCATTTTACATACATTCACTTAATGACTCTTCACACCTACCCTAAGAAAAAGGTTCTATTGTTATCTCCACTTTAACTGTTAGGAAACTGAATCCTAAAGATGTTTAGAGACTTGCCCAAGGTCATGCAGCTAATCAGTGTCAGAGCCAAAAGTTGAGCCCAGACAGTCTGGCTCCAGAGACCTGAAAAACGGGGAAAATGCCGTGTCTTGTATGCCAAGGGATGACAGTGCTTCCAGAAAGGGTGATCATGGAAAGTGTCAGGTACTGCTAAAAGGTCGTATAATTGAATAAGTACTTGGGTTTTCAATGGATTTAGCAAAAGATGAGTCATTGGTGACCTTGGCAAGAGCATTTTCAGTGGAATGAAAAGATGTATGCCCCTGTTACGTGAGAAAGGATAAAAGATTTAAAACTCATGTTGTCTCTTCGATGACTTTTTTTTTTTTTGAATTCAGCATTCCCTGATCAGAGTGAAGGCATAGTAAAGAAAGGCAAAAAGAGCAAGAACCCCAGTGATACTAGAGAAGTCACTATTATTTTTTTTTAAGATTTTATTTATTTATTTGACAGACAGAGATCACAAGTAGGCAGAGAGAGAGAGGGGGAAGCTCTCTACTGAGCAGAGAGCCCGAAGTGGGGCTCCACCCCAGGACCCTGGGATCATGACCTGAGCTGAAGGCAGAGGCTTTAACCCACTGAGCCACCCAGATGCCCCGAGAAGTCACTATTATTGGCAAGAAAACTGAAATGGGCAGAGACAAAACGGGTCTCCAAACTTTTTTTTTTTCATGAGCAATGCATTTATAATGAGAAACCAGCATTAAAGATACAAGGAACAATTTGAGCACATGTTTGAAATCATAATTACCAGGCCTTTAAAGTGAGACTATTTACCATAGGTTTCTATATTTTATCCACTGTCTTTGGTAAAAGTCTGTATTTATGTCAATATATAGGTAGAGATGTTTAATTTACTCATTTTTTAAAAGAAAAAGTATACTAATCCTTGTTTCTAGTGTGTACCCAAGTCCTTGCATTGTATTTTTGTTCTCAAATTAAATTAAAATTTCCATGTGCCAATAATAGCAACCACAAATGAGAAAAAAAGGAATGCCTATGGAAATGTATGAAAATGTATGAAATGAATTATGTCATATATATATCATATTATGTCATATATATACATATATATGTATATCAACAATGATGCTGAAACAGAAATCATAAGATCTTAGAACTCTGATAGGCAAAACTTCAGACTATTTATGTAGTATGTATTAGTCCTTCAGCGACCTTCATTTTCATTTTCTTTTGTCTAGTAATACCACTATTAGAAATACCATATCCAAGGATAAATAATCTGAGATGCCCAAACTAAGTTTTTGACAAAAAAAAAAAAAACAGTAAAAATTTGCAGGCATAAATATGCTGGATATTCTCCTTTAACCCACAAGCTGTTGCCCACATTTTCTCCAGCCTGCTCTGTGCTAGGAGAGGCTTACCTGTTTAGATTGCATGAACGGATCCCTTCTGCTCGGGCTTCCAGTTGTATTTAGCCAATGAGAGGCACAGGCAGGAGAACAATCAGAAGGGGGAAGAGTATAGCCGGCATATTTACAGCCCTGAATCCACTTTCTTCTGTGCTGTTTTTCTGTGCCCCTTGACGCAAGGCCTTAACTCCAGAGAGGCAGCACATTCCATTCAGCCGCTCCAGTATTCTTTCCCTCCACGTGCATTATTGCTAGCTATGGGCAATCACACTATACCTTGCTTGTTTCCCTAAATCCTGCCCATATCATTATCAATTATGCCTCTATAAATATCATCTAGTGAGAATACAGAGCAATAGGAACCCTCATTCATTGGTGGTGGAATGGAACGTGGTACAGCCACTTCGAAGCATAGCTTGGCAGTTTTATGCAAAACTAAACATAATCTTACATGCAATCTAGCAATCACACTTCTAGGTACTTACTCAACTGATATGAAAATTTATGTCTAGACAAAACCTGCACATGAATGCTTACAGCAGCTTTATTTATATGCACCAAAAACTATAAGTAATCGAGATGTTCTTCAATAGATAAATGGATAAATGCACTATGGTTCATTCTCGTAATGGAACATTATTCAATAAAAAGAAATGAACTATCAAATCACCACAAAAACATAGAGGAATTTTAAATACACATCGCAAAGTGAGAGAAACCAATCTGGAAATGCTATATACTATCTGATCTCAATTATATGATTACATAATATTCTGGAAAAGACAAAACTGTAGAGAGAGTGAAACAATCACTGGTTGCCAGGGGTTTGTTGTGGAGAAGGTTGCATAGGTGAATTACAGAGGATTTTAGGGCAGTGAAGCTATTCTGGTATGTTACTCTAGTGGTGGGTACATTATATCATACATTTGTCATAACCCCATAGAACTTACAGCACAAAGAGTAAACTTTAATGTATGCAAATTTTAAAGCATTATTTAGGTCAGGGGATCCTAGAATGGAATGCAGACCATGACCAAAGAATTTAACTGTACTACAAATGTATATAACAGCCTCAGTGTAAGAGGAAAGTTTATCACCTAGACACTTTGGAAATGAGTTGATTCTGTAAGACAAAAGGCAAAAGAAACTGCACATAAGCACTACACTTCTTCTTTTTTTTTTTTTTTTTAGATTGTACTTATTTATTTGACAGAGAGAGGGAGAAAAAGCAAAGCAGGGGAAGTGGCAGGCAGAGGGAGAGGCAGGCTCCACACTGAGCGGGGAGCCCAATGCGGGACTTGATCCTGGCCAGGATCATGGGATCATGACCTGAGCCAAAGGCAGACACTTAAACAACTGAGCCACCCAGGTGCCCAGCACTACCCTGTTTTTGATAAAGTTGTTTTCTACAGGAGTAAGGTTAACAATTAAATACTCCAATGTATATATCGTGTCGCTGAACAATTGGTGGATGGTTGGACCCAGGTTTCTCACTGTTGGAGTACAAGCTTACACACAGGCAAGGGAGAAGTCCAGAATAATCCATGTGGTAATGGGTCAGAGTTGAAGACATCAGTATGAACTCACGTTTAGCTTAATAGAGATGTTAACATATAGAGACCATTATGAATATGAATATATACATGAGTTAGTATACATATATATATTTCCCTGTCCTGACAGCTGAGAGAGTCAGAAAGCAATGCTATCCCCGTAACAGTGAGCACACCAGTGCCCAGATTTGGTTTCTAATATTATTCTCCAATAAAAGGAATCAGGGGTCCTTGAAGAAATGGCTGATTCTAATACTGGGACCAGAAATATACAGGATGAGCCTGGAACATCTTAAGTGTCAGAAAGTAAAGAAGTATTTTTTAAAATTCTACATTAATGGAGTTGTTAAAAGAATATAGGAATTGGGGCACCTGGGTGGCTCAGTGGGTTAAAGCCTCTGCCTTTGGCGCAGGTCATGATCTCAGGGTCCTGGGACTGAGCCCCACATCGGGCTCTCTGCTCAGCAGGGAGCCTGCCTCCCCCTCTCTCTCTGCCTGCCTCTCTGCCTACTTGTGATTTCTGTCTGTCAAATAAATAAATAAAATCTTAAAAAAAAAAAAAAGGAACAGAGGAGTCAACTGAAAAAGCTCCCAATGACCAAAGCTGGAAATATTTAAGAAACAAAATAAAGTAGTATTGGGTTGTAACCCAAAGAATAACATATATATCCATTAGTCCATACTAACAACAACAACAACAAAAACTTAATAAGGCTAAAAGACAAATGCCCCTTGCAGAGGTCTAAATAATATAGAGAGATACACATCCCTCGAGGGGGAGAATAAATCCCTGCTCTTCCACTGTGGGCTGTACATAGTGACTTTTTTTTACCAGTAAATGCGTTATGGAAAGGGGGGAGAGTCACTTTACAGTGGAGGCCTGACAAATAGGACTTTGGCCAGGTGATTGAGGCCAACACCAACAATGATAAATCATGCTAACATATGTACCATTAATATGACATAATGCAAATGGCACTTCACCTGTGACCTTCTCAAAACCCATAGCCTAATAATAAAAAAAGTCATAAAAATTCCATTAGAGTAGCGTTCTACAACATACCTGACCAGTTTTCTTCAAACTGTCAAAGTCATGAAAAAGAATGGCTGAGAAACCATCACAGCCAAGAGGTGCCTAAGGGGATTTGACTACTCAATACAATGTATCCTGGTTGGGATCCTGAAACAGAAAAGGACATTTCATGAAAACCAAGGGAGTCTGAAAAAACTATGGGCTTTAGTTAATAGGGAAGTATCAATATTGGTTCATTAATTGCAACAAATGTACCACACTGAGGTAAGATGTTAATAAGAGAAACTGGATGAGAAGGTAGATAAGAACTGTCTATACTATCATCCAGTTTTTATGTAAATCCAAAACTGTTCTAAAAAATGAAGTCTATTTTTCAAAAATCACCTCAATTACCCAGTTTAATTGTACAGTTTTCTCGGTAGGACACTGCTTGATAATCCAAATGTCTAACCAGAAGCAGAATGGTTAAGAAAACACTGTTTCTCTTGACTAGAAGTAGCATTATACACCTGTTAAAAATCTTTTAATGTAAAGTACAAAGGGAACATGCTTAAATCATATTGAGTAAATATTTGAAAAGCAGAATACATCATTTCATATGTGTCATGTTTGCCAGCTGGGTTTATTCTTAACCTGAAAGAGGAAGAAGACTAGGACAGGCATCAATATGTGAAGAGCACTTATGAGTAGTAGAGAACAATTTTTCTGCTACTGTCCATTCTACTTTCTGTTTTCCAAATTTCTATGAGTATATATTATCTTTGCAATGAAAAAAAATAACATACTTGGAAGCTTTTGATAAAGTTTTATACTTAATTATATTTCATGGCTTACCTGTCATTTTAATTTTATAATTTCAGAATTCTGGCATAGCTATAAAATTCAAAATGTTGGTTATTTGCTGTATGGTTATGGGCTGAATAGTGTTCCTCTAGAATTCATATGTCAAAGTCCCAACTTCTGGTACCTCAGAACACTATTGTATTTTTAGATAGATTATTAAAGAGCTATTTAAGTTAACATGAGATCATAAGGGTAAACCCTGATCCCATTGGACTGGCACCTTTATAAAAAGAGGAGATTAAGACGCAGACAGACAGGGGCACCTAGGTGGCTCAGTTGGTTAAGTGTCTGCCTTTCGCTTGGGCTGTGATCTGAGGTCCTGGGATTGAGCCCCATATGGAGCCCCCTGTCAGGCTGCACGTCAGGCTCCCTGCTTGGTAGGGAGTCTGGTATCCCTCTCTTTCTGCCCTCCCCTATATTCATGCTCTCTCTCTCAAATAAATAAATAAATAAAATCTTTATAAAAAAAAAGACATAGACAGGTACAGAGGGAAGACTATATGCAGACACAGACAGAAGGCAGACACCTATAAGCCAAGAAGAGAGGCCTAGAAAAAACCACCTGTGCTGACATCCTGAGTTTGGCCTTCTAGCTTCTAGAACTGTGAAAAAATGAATTTCTGTTGTTTAAACCTCTAGTCTGTGGTATTCTGTTATGGCAACCTCAGCTAACAGAATGAAGCACTATCCAGCATAAATCTCATTTCTTTCTGCATCTTTTTCAACCTTACTCTCTATATTGTATGATTCAATAATTAGTTTCTGGGAATAATTATTTGTTCCTAAAAATAGTATCACTGTGAAAATAATTTGTCTTAATCTGATATTAGCTCAGTTGAAGACATTGGAAAAATAAGTTTTCATTGAAATTTGTTGATGCTAAAAATAATTGAATGGGTTCCATGAAGATAAGTTTATGTGGATAAGGTACAAATTTACACATATTCTCAAATAAAAACAAAATGAAACAAACAAAACAAAAAACACGTAGAGAGAGAAGTATGAGACCTGACATTGGTGGGTGAACATTAGAATCACTTGGGAAATTTTTTAAATGCCCGATGCCTGGGTCTAGCTCCAAAAGTTCTGGTTTAAAGGCCTGGCATGTAATTGGGTCACGGGAATTATAAAAGCACCTTCAATTCTAATGTGCAATTAGACCTGAGAACTGCCGCTTTGTATTAAGAAAACACTACCCGAGTTTTCATCTGGGTGAGGGCCTCGTGAAGATTTTTAAAATTCTTCTCTTAGTCATAGAATCAATAAGAAACAAACTGAACAGTGGAAAACAAAGAATATCCTATCACCAGTAAAACCAGGGAAAAGCCACAACCTCAAAGCCTAAAATTTGAGGACAAAAGCACCTTTACTGATCTTATAGAGAGGGAAGAAGAAGAACATTAACGAGCTTTGGAGCAGTGATTTGGAGTCAACTAAATTGTAACATGAGGTCCTAAATTGTAAACAACTAAACAGAAGGCATTAGGTGTATGAGGCATCAGGAAGTCACAGGACAAAAGTATCTGCCAGCTAGTCAGCATGCATGGTGGTTTTTGTCACTTTCTGTACAGTGATCTCAATTGTTTCCTGGACCAAGGACAGTTACATCAATGGGCTCCCTAGAGGTGCTCAAGTTGAGTATCATGATTCAGGATCCGGAGGCAGAGAGCTGCCAGGACGGTCTCTAAACCACCTTCAACACCTGTGGCCACAGTGGGACCCCCCTCCCCATCCAGGAGGGGACCTGCACATTTTTACAAATGAAATCACAGATTTCCTGGGTGTTGTGTGGGTAATATAATGGAAGATTCAGTCTCGGTGAGAAGTTAATGGTGGTAAGACTGACTTGTCAGTTGGTGAGATGAGGAAGTGAAGAGGTTTTGAGTGTTGCAAGCTCATAGCTGTATCTACAGCTCACCTGTACCGTGTCATGCACTGTGCCATAAATTGACACAGAGGAAAACATTGGATCAGAAATGCATCTGCAACTCAGCCCTTTTCAGGTGAATAGCTCATCAGCTTGCTAAAATCCATACTATTCATGCACACAATGGTTGGATTCCCAATCTAATCTATGGCTACAGGTGGGAATATATTTCTCTCTCATTCCTACAGCATTTGCAGATAAAAACATTAATAAAATGTTCCTAAGTAATACTTAGCCTTCAGTCCTCAGGAGATGATTTATTTCAAAAGGAGAATCTTTCTAACCTGAAATTATGAGTTGTGTTTTGCCATAATGAGCTATTGTGTAAGAAAAGCATCTACAGTGAGAAACAAGGTGACATACAGTTCATTGTAAAATTCTTGACACAGCTACCTGCTACATGATACTAAAAATCACTTCAGTGAATTTGTAGGTGCAAGTCATGTAGACTGTATTCTCTGTCCAGACAGGAAACTCCAGGGTCAATGGCTGCATGCTTACTTTGAAGCCTACAAAGAAGATAAGGGCTTTTAGAGAGAAGATAGTGAAAAGGAGGTAGAAATACTCTTTATTCAAGTCACTGGCTTCTCATATCTTTTGGAATCATGGGCTCTGGTTTAAGCCAAACACTCCACTATTGAGTGTGACTTCCCTGAGTGTGCAACAGTTCGTTTTCACAAAAACTTCAGAATGAAGCTTGGGGTTACTGTATTAAACATGCTTAAGTGAAGAGATTTAATTATTCATAGGCAGCTAAGCAATTGCTGTATATCTTTTCTTAAGAAATTCTAAAAAGCCAATATTAATTAAAATTCTGTTACTTCACTTGGTTACCTTGCTTTATAAATAATGGCCTCTATACAATTTTTAAAAAATAGATTGAATGAGGGGTGCCTGGGTGGCTCAGTGACCTCTGCCTTCGGCTCGGGTCCTGATCTCAGGGTCCTGGATTGAGCCCCGCATGGGGCTCTCTGCGCAGCAGGGAGCCTGCTTCCTCCTCTCTCTCTGCCTGCCTCTCTGCCTACTTGTGATCTCTGTCTGTCAAATAAATAAATAAAATATTTTAAAAAATAAAAGAGATTGAATGTTGTCAAGAAATATGCTTACTGCCATCAGTATGTGGAGGCATGGAAATATGTTCAATCTGCAAAGAGCTATGGAGATGTCAGTTTAATCCTTTCTTTGATAATTTAATCTATGCTATATGTGAATTATTATAAATTAAACATAACTGTGACTTTCCTCTGCTTATCTGTTTGTTGACTGTAAGCAATGAGAACGTTCTAGAATAATTTTTTAAAGTTTTACTTTAATTACTTTTAGTACACATTCTAGGTATTCATTGTAAACATTGTAATCTTAATGCACCAGAAGTAAGATGTATATTTATTCTTTTTTAAAATTAATTTATTTATTTGAGAGAGAGAGTTGGTGGAGGGGAAAGGGCAGAGGAAGAGGAAGAGGAAGAGAATCCTCAAGCAGACTCCCCACTGAGCATGGAGCTCAACGTGAAGCTCAATCCCAGGACCCTGAGATCATGACCTGAGCAGAAACCAAGAGTCAACCTCTTAATCAACTGAGCCACCCAGGTGCCCCCTTCTTCTTTTTTTTTTAAGTAAGCTTTTCACCCAACCTGGGCCTTGAGCTTGTGACCTGAGATCAAGAGTCATGTGCTCTACCTGCTGAGGCAGCTGGGCACCCCATGAATCATTTATTCTTGAAATGTCAGGCTCTTGCACAGATAATCGAGGATGCTGATATAAAAATACATGTTTGGGAGGGTGAAATACAATTACGTTCTATATTGGTGGTACATCTTCTTGAATTGGATGCTGAAAAGCATTTCTTGGGGCACCTGGGTGGCTCAGTGGGTTAAAGCCTCTGCCTTCCACTCAGGTCATGATCCCAGGATCCTGGGATCGAGCCCCACATCAGGCTCTCTGTTCAGCAGGGAGCCTGCTTCCCCCTCTCTCTCTGCCTGCCTCCCCGCCTACTTGTGATCTCTGTCTGTCAAATAAATAAATAAAATCTTTAAAAAAGAAAAGAAAAGAAAAGCATTTCTTTTAGGGGTGCCTGTGGCTAAGTTAGTTAAGCTTCCAACTCTTGATTTCAGCTAAGTTTATGATCTCAGCATTGTAAGATAGAGCCCCACATCTGGCTCTGCACTGGGCATGGTGTCTGCTTAAGTTCTCTCTCCCTCTGCCCCCCATCCCTATCTAAATAATAATAATAATTATTATTATTATTTTAAAAACATTTCATTTGGGGAAATATATTTTGGAATTAAGTTTCTCTTTCCCTGCAGAGTCTATCAGAAGAAATATTAATATTTACCATACAATTCTGCAATAGAAATGATTACTTAATGTTATCAAAATTCTTGATGATTTCATATACTAAATATAGTCATTTAAGTTGTAGTTTCAGTTTTTTAAAATTTTACTATGTCAAATACTTTCTAATCAAAAATGTTTTTTAACTTAGATATATTAGATTTTGTTTCTTATCAAATAATAATATTTACTGCTATAATAATATTTACTGCTAAATAAATGTAACAAGTTTATCATACTTAGGACAAATCAATATCATTTAGATTAATACATTTTTACCTCTCCCACTTCATTCCGTACATTTTGGTTTCATGTTTTAGTTTGGATCCATATGCAATGGCTATTTGATATAGTAAGTTCAGAAAAATATGTTGAGGTGATTAAAAGATTAAATAAGGAACATTTAGGACAATGATGTTCTATACTTAAAATCTGATATAACAAAATGTGAAATAGATACTTATGATAAAGGGCTTCTCTTTTATTTGTTTTGTCTTGTGTTTAAGTTTTATTTTGTTTGGGGGGTGAGGGGAAGGCAATTAGTATACTGAAAGAAGTTAGATCTGTGATATAGATAGACACAAGTTTCAGGAATGGCTGTGTAGAGTTTAATAGTCATAGTTAACTTTACTTTGAAAATCAGTCTAGCATGCTTTGCATTGCAGTTATATGAATGTCCCTGTGCAAAGTTGGCTTAATGGATCTGTATATTTGAAATATGCAGCTATGAATTTATTCTCTGAAATTTTATAGGAGTCTGGCGTATTATCCCAAATGACATATTCTCAGACAAGTGTTGTAAAATACTTGGATTTTTTCAAGATGTTTAAAGCTAACAGTGTGAGTACAAACAGCTAAATGCCATTTCAAAAGGCAAATTCCAGTTACATAAATAGAATCTTAAAATCTGTATCTATAGCAGTGTTAGAACAAGATTTTTTGTTTACCTTCCCAATGTTATAAATATTCCCTTCTCTTTTTATAAACCATTTTATTATAGAATCAATAGAATCTTGCCCAGTTGATTAAATGAATGGAATCAATTAAACAACTTTTATAGTGTTAGAATGAACTTGAAAATGTGTTTTTGGTGGAATTTTCATCTATTGGTGGAACATTTTTATACAACTATGAAGAATATGTAGTATCCTTAAACTTTTTGCTTACCAATCTCTTAAAGTATGACGGTATATGCCTTAGAGAACTGGGTGAGGGGGTGATCATTTTTCTACCGTCACTCCATAGTCTTTGTTCAAATCATCTTGAATAGAGATTCACAGAGCCATTACTGGTAGACTGGGCACAGGTGCTGGTCATGATATTGTAGGCTTTTCAGAGAGATTTGTGTAAAGGTGAATGTAATAGGGAATAAGAGCTCTCATGTTAGCCCTGGGAGCATGCATGGATGTTAGGAACAAAGTGAGATGTTTAAGATACTGCTCCCACTCTTTGGTGAGACTTTGTGCATTTTTAGCCTTAAGATGCTCATACTTTCTGTACAGGTTTTGGAATCATGGTGCAAGGTAGTAATAGGTTCATATTGTTTCTCTTTATATTGACCACTATATATCTCAGCAGTTTTTAAATCTCCGCAGTTTTTTAAAAAATATTGCTCTAATTTACACTGCGGCTTGCTGAGAGTATCTCATGCCTTTTTATGTTAAGCTAAAGAGCTTGAATGTTTGACTTAATAACTGGTGTTAAGTCCAATTTTTGCAGATATGAAAATGGTTGTTAGAAGTGGTACATGAAAACATATTTAACAAGCCAAATTCAGTCTTGTTCCCTTTTTTCATTATATATTTATACAATCTTATCTGACAGTAATATTTGATTTTTTCCCCCCTTCCAATCCCATGCTTCCATTATCTTCTGGAAATCAAAGAGATGTAGTCATAAATGATCATCTGAAATTAATGAGCACAAAATTAATCAACTAGGTCTTCCTGGATGTATATAAAAGAGTATACATGAAAATCTGCAGATTAGTGTAAATTTTATCTTGTGTATATTTGAGTGTATATTGTTTTGCATTCTCTTTCCTCTTGTAGAAATTTATCTATCAGAAATGATCCAACTTTTGGTTTTGGACTAGAAACAGCCAATAGTTCTGGCTGCACAGAGGGATAACAGGAACCGGAAATAGGGTTTATCAGTTTTTATGTTAATGTCTGTACTTATTTATTTATGCAGACTTTCATTTACCAATATGATGTTGCTTCTTGACATGGACATTCATTTTTGTGAAGTTAGATTCTGAAGCAATAAATTAATACACTGTTATATTAATAGAACTCCATTCCTTGAGTCATGAGTCTAAGCTAAAATACATTTAAAATATGATCTAATGATAACAAACTGAAGTATTACCCTTTCTTATTTTCAGTGTTCTTAAACTATTTCCTTCAAAAAAAAGGCTTGAGATGGTACCTATCTCAGTGTGAATCTAAATCTTCTGTATATAAGACATGTGATGATAATAACTCTTACTTCAACTTAACCCACTGAGCCACCCAGGTGCCCCCTTACTTCAACTTAAGCATATCTCATTGGTTTCTCTAAATAAAATTGTTCATTAGGGGATTATAAAATAAGAAAAGATGTAAGTAATCTCTTAATTATAGTTATTTCCATTTTTGCTGAACCAAAATATGTTAACTTCATTTTAACTTCATAAATATATGTTGATAAACCATCTGAGTTTAAAGAAAAGAACATTTTCTGAAATGTTAGCGACCTCAACTTTTAAAATTATACATTTATTTTAGATACACACAGACTTCTGTATGATTTTATGATTCCCTACTTAGTAATATAAATAAAAATACTACCTAATAGTTTGGTTTCCTGCCTTAAATTGCTTTCAATAAGCATTTTTACTGCAGTCCAAGGTGATAGAAGCTTAAGCTTTCAATATTAATCATTCAGTTGCCAGAGAAAGTTAACAATGTTGTACACTAGGAGGGGAGTTTTGTTATTGGTAGCAATTTGCACTACTTCACAGAAAAGAAGCCAAGTGCTGGTAATTATTATGCACAGAGGGAAAAAGAATTATAAGTATGTCATAAAGCAGCCTTGTCTTTATTTTGAAATGGACTTGCTCTGATTTTTCTTCTTTAACCAGTTAGATCTTAGAGTGTCCTTTAGGGACACATTAAGTCAAAACGTTTTGTTTGTCTTTGTCGGTTTTTGTTTTTTAAAGAAGACATTAATTACATTGAATCACTTTTTTTTCTTTTTATTTCCTGTTTCATACCATCTCTGTGATTACAATATTATGTGTTGCATTTTAAATCTTTAGAGAGAAAAGTATATCCATTATTTTAAGTTATTTTTCCTTGTCTTTGAAGCTCAGTCTATAAATGTATTCCTAAAAAAGAAATTACTTCAATTAGCATTTCTTAAATACTTGAAAACTGAAATTAATAGCATATATCATAAGATAAATTGGATTTTTAACAAATATTTTTACACTAAAAAATTTTATTTCTCGATCGTAATGTGAAAGGGATGAAAGATTTGTACCATTTAAATGGAAAAAAATATGTAATGGGCATAGAATATAACCTTTTGTGTTAGGGACACCCAAAACTTAAATGGTTAGTAGGTTTCTGTCCTGAAGTCTGCTTTCTCTTCTTTACTATACTTGATGCACTTATTATGCTATTGATAGTATAAAACCGCAGGGATAAAATATCATCATGTCTGTATTCAGTAGGAATCCTATGGCTTTTCTAGTTATGAAAGTTTGCTAAGACATTTATTTAAAGTAGTACCTCTTGAATGTTTTGCTTATATCTTACCCATCAATGGTGTTATGAATGCCATTAGTCACTTTAACAGAATGCTGATAAGATTTTTAAAAACTAATAACTAATATAAACTATGGTCTTTGGGTGGTAGTGATATTGTCAGTGCAGGCTTATCAGTTGTAACAAATACAGCGCTCTGGTGGAGGGTGTTGATCACGGAGGAGGCTATATGGAGGAGGGAAGAAGAGAAGCCGGGGATGTATATGAGAAATCTCTACACTTTTCTCTTCATTTTGCTATGAACATAAAACTTCTCAAAGAAATAGTCTGTATTTTAAAGTTAAAAACATTGCATGTCATATATGAACTAATTAGCAAAGAGTTAGAAAAAACTGACTGATCTGAATTGTAGATGCTCCTGTTAGTTAAATTTCAAAGGAAACTTTCAAAGACAGGTTGAAACCTGTTGTATCTATATAGACTAGCTTCTGCGACCTGGAAAAGATCCCGCAAAAGTGGCAAGAAAGACAGATGAGGGGGCATATCTGCCATCGTTGTGCTTGTGGTGGGCTGCTATTTCCATGTAGGTAGTGACACATAACATTCTTTTGTCCAGTAATCTGAAATTCTTCACTGCATGTACCTGTACTGAGATAACTATAAATGGTTGGAATCTACAAAGAGGAAATGTTTCGAGTCTACTGTATTTAGGAGGTTTTGTACATGTAGGTCAGTTCCATGAGATGAAATATTTGAAGTTTAAAATATACCATTGAGGGGTACCTGGATGGCTCAGTCTTTAAGCAACAGACTCTTGATTTTGGCTCCGGTCCTGACCTCAGGGTGGGGAATTGAGCCCTGCAATGGGGCTCCGCACCCAGCACAGTCTGATTATCCCTCTGCCCCACCCCTGCTCGTGCTCTGTCTCAAATAAAAAAATAAATAAATGAAATCTTTAAAATATATACATATATTTATATATGATATGCAATTATTTATAAATTCTTATAATTTTATATATAATCATATATAATATATAAATATGTTATAATTTTTAATAATATATAAATAAATAAAGTCTTAAAATATATATATGTACATATACATATATATATATACACACACACACCATTAGTATAAGGAAGAAGAAATAACATTCTACCATGTGCTTAAGTGATCATTTCTTTATTCAGCTTTGGAAGAAAAAAACTAAACAAATAATTGTCATGTATTAACTATATCTTGGACTGAGAAATTGTGGCATAAAGCTTAAACATGTGTGTACTAATGAGAACTTTTGGTAGTAGAATCCTGCTTTGTGTATTTCATAGGTGCTATGAATAGTTTCAGCACTGAAAATATATTAATACCTCTCAAGTGATGCAACTTTTGATGTAGGCATTTTGGTATGCCTCAGAAGGTCAAAGAATTTGTTACTCTGTTTGATAATATACTTCCATTTTTGTTGTATATTTTTGTATTTAAAATTTAATTTCTATATTTTTTACTACTGTTAACTTAAGTAAAATTTGTCCTGTGACATTTTGCTTTACTTCTGTTTAATAAGGCCTTTAACCATTGATTAAATGAAGAACTCTATCTCTTTTTCTGAAGGAATATATCTTCTCAATAAGATTCTATTCTGTAAATAAAAATTGATTGTAACAATCAAGTTGGATTCTAGCTGTAAAAAAAATCAAGATAATTAAATATATTAACAGATTTTAAAAAGAAAAACCACATGATCAATTCAATATGTGAAAAAAAATCATTTGACAAATTCATGACAAAAAAAGAAATCTTTCAGCAAACTCAGAATAAAATATTTTCCTCAATCTGGAAAATTGTCTGTAGAAGACCAATTGCTAACATCATACTTAATACTGAAACATTGAATAATTTCTTCCTGAGATAAAAACAGGGTAAGAATGCCCATTTTTTTCTACCTCCACTCAACATTGCCCTAATTCTTCCAATAAGACAGAAAAAGACACAAATTCATAAAAATAATAATGGAAGGGAGGGAGGAAGGAAGGAAGGAAGGAAAGAAGGAGACCACCTATTTTCAGATTATTTAATTGTTTACATAAAAAATTAAAAGGAATACAAGAAACAACCAAAATTAATAAAGGAATTTAGCATAGCATAAAGTTAATTTTTAAAAGTCAGCAAAAAATATGTTGTATTTGCATAAAGAAATATCACTTTTAGGTTGGAGAGTTCCTACTTGAATAGCAAAGCGGAACTATCAGAATACACACATATAGAGGTACACTTAAAAATTTTCTATTGAAGAGGCGCCTGGGTGGCTCAGGGGGTTAAGTCTCTGCCTTTGGCTCAGGTCATGATCTCAGGGTCCTGGGATCAAGCCCCACATCTGGCTCTCTGCTCAGCGGGGAGCCTGCTTCCTCCTCTCTCTCTGCCTGCTTCTCTGCCTACTTGTGATCTCTATCAAGTAAATAAAAAAATAAAATTAAAAAAAATTTTATTGAAGTGTAGTTGACACAATGTTATGTTGGTTTCAGGTGTACAACATAGTGGTTGGAGAAGACTTTCTGCTATGCCACGTTCACCACAAATGTGGCTACTATCTGTTACCCTACAACACTATTACAATATCGTTGATTGTATTTCATTTGCTGTACCTAGCAGTACGCCGCACACTTTTAAGGAAGAAAATGAGAAAAGATAGATCACATTTTTTTTCAGCTCTTTTTTTGGTAAAAAGTATTAGTCCAGTCATGTTCTCTTACCTCTCATCATTGGAAGAATATCCAAGACTTCCTAGCTCAGTACAACTCAAATTACTTACAGCAAAGACCAAGCTTTTTCTCAAATTGTTTTGAACATATGTAAATTTTTTTAAAGATTTTTTTCATTTATTTGAGAGAGAGAGAGAGAATGAACAGTGGGGAGGGGTTGAGAGAGAGAGAGAGAGAAGCAGACCTCCTGCTAAGCGGGAAGCCCCATGCGGGCCTTGATCCCAGGACCCCGAGATCATGACCTGAGGTGAAGGCAGACGCTTAACTGACTGAGCCACCAAGGCACCCCTGAGCATGTACATTTAAAAATATAATAAAAGTGTCACGGTAATGTTAAACTGCTGCTGAGGTTTCTAAATGCATACTCTAGTTTCCGTACTTATCCCACGGCTGGCTGGTAACTAGTTAACAGATCAGTACCAGTCATAAATAAAAATCCTGCCACTGCTAACATTCTCTGACTTTTCCCTAATCCCAGCTGTTACTTTTAAGTATTAACTTGAGTTCTCCCTTTTTTTCCCCACCAACTTGCCTTCTCTCTTCTATTTTCACCTTATATTAAATTTATCCAAGTCAACTGAATATAATCTGAGCAGTAAAAGGCATTTAACTCCACTTATCTCCATTATTCTATAAAATACACAATTGGACTTTTAAAAGTCTAAAGCTGAATAAATAGAAATTATTATTATTACTATTATTATTAGACCACTGAAGGTAACCAAAACCCACTGTATGGGCTGGTAATTTCTCTCTGGTCTATTACACCAACCTTTATTATTAGATTAAATTTCACATCTCATTCACATATGAACAATTACACATTATTAACTAGGCTTGAGTTTTGAGAGACAATGAACAGTTAAAGAAAATTGACAAAGTAGGTGGTCCAGACTGCAATTGCTTAATGAGAGACATAATAAGGTGCCACCTTTCAGAAATATAGGCAACAAAACATTTTTTCTTTAGAGTTTTTGAAGGTACATTTTAAAAATTAATCTTTTGATGTCTATTCCTAATCCTCACTTATCTACATGACCACAACCAAAAAAAGGAAATAGAATTCTATCCTGTGGGATGTAAGTTATTCTACATTAAAGATCCCAATAAATTGCACTCCATAATTTTCCTTAGAATTCTAAATAGTATGTTTACACCTATTGTAACCATACATGAATTGCATGGTTCTTCTATTTTACTGGTTGTGATGTTATATTTTTTACTCTGAACTTGACTTTATTTAAGTGAGGCACATTTCCAGCTGATTTCTCATTAAGAGAAACCATAGCTACCCTTTGGATTTTTCCGAATCACTATTTTCATTTCCTTATCCTGCAAATTGCAGTTCTTCTCTTGAGCTCATGAAAATCTCAGTTCCCCTAAGTGCCTTAGATTTCAAGGTCAGAGGTTCACCCCACTGGCT
Source organism: Taxidea taxus jeffersonii (assembly GCA_003697995.1). Classification (NCBI taxonomy): domain Eukaryota; kingdom Metazoa; phylum Chordata; class Mammalia; order Carnivora; family Mustelidae; genus Taxidea; species Taxidea taxus. The sequence continues at coordinate 34,022 of RCUC01151704.1, read as the reverse complement.
AAACAGGAAGTGAAAAGATTGTTTCAACCCAAATAGTTTTACCTCAGTCCAAACAGAATTTGCTCTTCATGACTAGGAAATTCATGCTTGTTCTCCTTGGCTTTGTTTCCTCCTCAGCTTTTTATCTAGAAACAACTTCTTGTGGCCTAACTTATTAAACACTAGGTGGGTTTAGGATTATGTTCTTGGATCAAAAGAAGGATTCAATAAATATTTATTGAATAGAGCATATTCACAAAATTATCTTAGAAGTTCCATTTTCACCTAAGTGAAGATTCTAACACTTAAGAAGTAATGGCTGAAAACTTTAAAAAGAAAATACCAAACCCAAATTCTGTATTAAATTTAAAAATTTAATATTTAATAATATTTCATATCTAAGTGTTGTGCTGATAAGAGTAGCATAGTCTCCCCAAGAAATACATGGGGAAAATAAGATGACCTGATTATCATCAGTTTATCTTTCATCCCCATAGTTTTATAATTATAAATATTCACCATTTAAATTTAGCATACGTTATCCCTCTTTCAATTCTGATCGTGAATAAACATATTTCAAGTGTACCATGGAATGTAGGACAGATTTTAGTATGCTATTCTGAGGCGCACACACACACACACACACACGATTTGACATTGCACCATGTTCCTCTACTTTCAGGTTTGTTGGTGTTAACATTACTTTCTTAGTTAGGGATTGTTTGGTTACCATCAACAGAACTCAATGACTTACATTTAAGCAAAAGAAAAAAATATGTCTCATGGAGCTCAGTGGTTGGAGATACACCCAAGTCTCACAAAGAACTGGAACAGGGAATGAAAGTTGATAAAGGAAGTCATTCACTCCCTCTCTTCTGGGTCACAGAATATTCAATTTCTACTGACCCTCTGTATATATTAAATTTCTCCCTCCGTGCTCTCTCTCTCTCTCTCTTTCTCCCATCTCTATATCTATACCTTCTTCTTACTTTCTCTTTGTTGGTGTGCCAATGATTGTTCCAAGCCTAGTTTGAAAAAATCTCTTTACTTACAAGTCCAACAGAAATTGTCTAACGTCCCTGTGTTCCGATTCCTAGGAAAAAGACCTTCAGTCACCTAATTTGAGTTAGATTTCCATACCTGTTCCAACCAGCTGTGGCCAGCATAGGTGAATTCACATGTCTTATGAAAATAAGGATGTACATAGATTATCCAGGAAGGTGTGATTATATTGATTTTAAAAGAGCCCTATGGGTAATATAGATAGAAACCTACAAAAATGTGTGTCCTTTCCCTTTCCATGATTACTAATACTCAATCCAGCATATTCACCTTCTTCACCACCTGTCCAAGTACTGATTCTTGACTTTGTTAGAAGCTAAGTGAAGAATCCTGGGATGGGAGGAGCTCAGTGACCCTCCTCCAGGCACTAGCAACTCGCTTCTCAATGATGAAGCACAACAGATTGTACACAAAACCTTCCTTGCTTTTGCCATCTTTCTGTCTCCAAACTTTTCCTTGCCTGGCAAGTAACTCCTTGTAAGGCAAATACTCCTCTTCACAAGCCAGAGGAGAGAGATGTGTTAGTGTTTTTGTTTGGTGGGTAAAAATTAAATTTGGCCTAATCAAAGTTAGAGAGTGGAAGAGCTGACAAAATCTTAGCATATGTCCCACTTCACATGTTTGTGGAGACAGTGGATGGCTGTCTGACCTTGGCAAAGTTCTACTTCATTATTGTCCTTATTATTGTTTATTTCCTCAGAGCCTATGTTTCTTCACTGATAAATGATGGTAACAATAATTGTAACTACCTCCGCATGTTGCTGCAAAAGTTTAGAACAGTTCCTAAAACATGGTTGGCACTTCGTAAATGTTAGCTGCTATTATCTTTGCCGCAGATAAAGAAGTACTGAAAAAAATCTGTAACCTTAAATACTTAAACTAATAATCAACAAAGAATAAGAAATAAACAAATTAAACATTAAACCCCAATGGTTAGAAATAGAATAAAATTAAGAAATAAAGAGAAAGTAGAAAATTGAAGACAATACATAAAAAGATTTGGTGCTAATAATTATATCCAAGTACTGATTTCTTGAAAATGGAGCTAATAAAATAGATAAATGATTAGATGACTTAATCAAGAAAGGGGGCACATAAAAGCACAAAATTAAAAAGACAAATATATACAGAATCACAGATATCAAGAAATTATGAAAGCATTGAAAAATATTTCTCAATTCTAAGAAAATAAATTTAAAAACCTACATGCATGACTGTGTTCTGGGAAAATATAAATTACCAAGACTAATTCTAGAAAAATAGAAAATCTGAACAGATGAATTACCATTAGAAATACAGAAAAGCATCCCAGAGCAACCATCCCCCCAAATAAAGCAATATATATGATTAAATAATTTCACAGTGACATTTCACCAAATGTTTAAAAATTCAAATCTCAATGTTTTTGAAATGTTCCAGAGCATGGAAAAAAGATACTTTTTACATTATTTTTATAAAACTATCATAACAATGATACTAAAAAGCATCATGATCACCTAAGATTATAGACTTATTGAAGCAAAATTCTAAATAAAATATTAACAAATATATTCCATCAGGAATTTAAAGATGATTCACTATTAGAAAAGTTATAACTCAAAATAGGTGGCGGGAAGAGAAAAATCATAATAGGGTCCCCATAGATGCTGAAAAAGGACTTGATAAATTCAATATCCATTCTCGTTATAAAACAAAAATACAGATTTTAAAATAGGGACAAATGTAATCTTCCTAAACATGATAATATTGGCCAGCATCTTGCTCAATGGAAAACATGGATAAGTATCCAGTAAAGAACAACACAAAGATCCCCACTATCACCAATAGTACATGACAGTGCAATAAATAAGGAAAAGACAAAATCAGCATAAAAATTGCAGAGAAGAGGGGGCACCTGGGTGGCTCAGTGGGTTAAAGCCTCTGCCTTCGGCTCAGGTCATGATCCCAGGGTCCTGGGATCGAGCCCCACATCAGGCTCTCTGCTCGGCGGGGAGCCTGCTTACCCCTCTCTCTCTCTGTCTGCCTCTCTGCTTACTTGTGATCTCTCCCTGTCAAATAAATAAATAATCTTTTGAAAAAAAAATTGCAGAAAAGAACAGATGAAAATATTGGGTTTTGTAGATAATATAATTGTACAATTTAAATTCAGTCTTTAAACCAAATTGAATCTGCAGATGTCCTGTTTCATGCTTGGAGCAAGTCACTGAGGCCCTCCCAGAGTCATAGTATGTTGAGACCTTTGCTATAAAATACTGTTATGGAGACTGGCCACTATATCCCTAATTGTACAACCCCATGGGAATTTTCCTTTGGTTTTTCCATCCAGGAAGAGCTCTGCTTCTTCTAAGAAACTACTGTATATCATTTTTTCTAATAGGAATCATCAATTATATGTCATTTTTCCTTTGGCTACCTTGAAACTTCTGGTTAATTTTGAGGCCCAGCTCAACAATATTGTCTTATGACTAGGATTCTTAGTATTTTTGTCTTTGTCCCAATTTTCTATTTATATTTCATTATTATGAAATATAATTTAATCATTACTCTGATTCATTACTTGAATCATTACTATGAGCCATCTCATATCCAGTATTAATATCCCAAAGGGCAAGGCGTTCATAAATGCAGGTAATACATCAGCTTATCCTCATCTGATCCTCAGAAATGCCCTGTGAGGTAGATGGGATTGCCACTATTTGGTCAATTTTGCGGAAGAAAACATCCCAGAGAAGCTCAGAAAAAGTATGTCAGAATCCAGCTTTTATTGGTTCAGCACCAGGTATAGGCAGATTCCTCAGTTAGATACAATGAAACAATACCATAACACACACACACACACACACACACACACACACACACACATTCCCTTATGCACTTATATGTGCAATATGTCATTTATTTCTGGCAGAAAAAAATTTTTTTAAATTTTAATTGTCATTAAACATGTTTGCTTGAATCAACTAATTTATGACATTTGTATGTACCTTTCACAAATTCTTTCTTCTCAAAGTGAACTTCTTCCCCCTCTCCTCTCCAGGCAAATGTCTACTTATGCTTGGAAGCCTTTCCTTACATTTTATGGGTTACCCTCAGTCACAGCACTCATCCCTCTAGGTTATAGTTATACTCTTTATGGGGATGTATTAATGACAAATCAATAAGATCTTAAGAGTTCCAACATACAGAATTTTTCATATAATATGCTTGATCTTTGTTCATAATGTTTTTCCTCCCCATATGGAGCTAGAGTCACTTATTATGTATTCCCAAATTTACTGTTGAGCTACTGTCTATGATGTTGCGAAGATCTGGCTATCTCTTAGTATTTGAAAACAAACTACCCTAGTTTTAACATTGAAGAATAATAGAACAGTGCTTACTATAAGTATAATGTATGAACAGGATCTTTACTTTAGTTGGCACTGTTTTTAATTTTCTCCTTTCTCACTGATGTATCACAAACACATAGACCCACTGAATAAGCAGTCAATAAATATTTGTTGAATTATTAAATGTTGATGTAGAAGTGGGTTAATATTTCTTGATTCAACCGGAATGATACTATTTCCAAAGATTTAAAGTGCTTTCCTATTGATGGGATCCCCTTGTTGATGACATATTAAAAATCTATTGCTCTTTATACATAAAATGAATAATTAGAAATGTCTTGATGCTGAATAGTGTAATTGTGATTTACATACTTCAGTGTTCAGAAGTTAAATTCTGTTTCTAAATAACTTAGTAAAATGCTACTTGATTATTTTCATACATGGTTGTAGTACCAACAAGTATTGATTGAGGCTCGATCTGAATCTAGGAGATGCACATGTACTAGTAAGCATCAGCATTAAGATGTTAAGACACAAGGGCACCTGGGTGGCTCAGTGGGTGAAAGCCTCTGACTTCAGCTCAGGTCATGATCCCAGGGTCCTGGGATCAAGCCCCACATTAGGCTCTCTGCTCAGCTGGGAGCCTGCTTTCTCCTCTCTCTGCCTGCCTCTCTGCCTACTTGTGATCTCTGTCAAATAAATAAATAAAAATCTTAAAAAAAAAAAAGATGTTAAGACACAGACTCTAGAATGAGGTCTGATTCTAATACTGGCTTTGCCATTAACTTCCTGTCTAATGTAGGATAAGTCAACTAAGTTCTGTATACCTCAGTTTTGTCATCTAAAAAGTGGGAATAAAAATAGAACTGATGTCTTAGAATCATTATAAGTGTAAATGAATGAGTTCATCTTTCAGAATTCTTTCAAGAGTATGTGGGAAATAGTAGGTACTATATAAGTGCTTGTTAAATACAACTTTGAAAATCAAAATCTCTGCTATGGTGTAGCTTATATCATACTAGATGAAATAGCACGGGAAGACAACAAATGAATAAGCAAATAAATGTACATCCTTTTAGGTGATCATCAATGTTATATAACAAAAAAAGCAGAGAACGGAGAGTGATAGAGCAAGACTGGGAACTGCCTTTTAGGATCCATGGACAGCAATGGCCTCTGTGATAAGATGAGGGGTGAGTAAGTGAAGGAGTGAGCCATCTGGGGGTTAAGGACTGTCAGTCTTAAACATTGATAAAATCCGTTTTTTCAATGGCAGTATTAGTCATGCTCTCAGTCTTATTTTTGCACTATAGAATCTATCATTACAGGAGAAGTATTCATTATATGCTTTATCCAAAATCTAAATATAAACATTAATTCAAAAACTCTAAAAATAATCATCCTCTTCTCAGATTTGTATTATCTTAAAAGTTGGGTGTAAATGCTGCCAATACTTCTGTTCCATAAATGCCAGAGATGTCACGTTGCCATAATTATATCCTGGCCATCAGGGAATGAACCGCTCGGCTTCATTTTGAGGAGGTTATTTTCTTTTGAACCTTTGAGAAAAAAACAACTAAATCACTTTTTCCATCATTGTAGATTTTTTGTGTTTCTGAATAAATATTAGAAATAGACCTCTTTTCTATGATGAAACCCAGGAATAGTGTCATGTTCAACAAAAGCTTCCAGGTAGAACTCCCACCTATCCCCATTGGACATGGGTCACCAACATGCCCATGCAGTCAGGATGCTAGGGATCCCTAGTGTTTGGGACAGCCATTTTTGGAAGAATGCATTTGCTGCTTAATTTCCTACCAGACGATGTGATAGCCTCAAGAAGAATAGAGTTCGCCTTCTCTCCTGTTTTATTTTTCTATTTTGATAATTAATATTTAAGAGTTTTTGTAGTAGGATTATGGAGTGTGACAGATTAAAAAGAAAAAAAGAGAATATTGAGAAATAGAAAACTCCTTTTATGTCAGCTAGATGTTTATCCTCTAAACTGGTGCTTCTCACCTTGAGGACTACTGACATTGGAGCCTGACAATCTGTTGTAGGAGCTGTCCTGTGCAATGCAGGAGGTTTAGCAACACCTGAGACTTTACCCTAGATGACAGTCAGCATCCCTCCCTTCCCCCTTCCTCTCCACCCATTTGACCATCACAAACATCTCCAGACATTGCCAAATTATCTTCCCCCGGAGAAATATTGTCCCTACTTGAGAACCACTTCTCTAATTAGAGTTATAGCACTTTCAAATAAATTGTATAAGCAAATTTAACCATATGTATATACACATGCTTACATGTATGTATCAGAATTATCTCAGAGAATACTAGGCCAGCAGATTTCAATTAGCTAAGCCAGTAGATCTCAAAATTTTCCTCAAATTATAATTCCCATTTCTCCTCTCCACCACTAGATCCCAAATCCCTGTGTCCCACAGTAAATTTAGGAGTCCATTACAGCCAGTTAATGGGGAGTGAACTCTCACTGTGACTCTTATTTTGATCAATTCTAATATGAACATAAAAGAAATAATGCATAAAGGAAGCACACAAAATATCTTAGCTGGTTTTAATTTATAGCATTAATTTCTACCAGCACCTTATTAAAAGTGTTTTTTAAATTACTAAGTTGAAAGATTTTCATACCATGTACAATGAAATCTTGATTTGTTTACAGCAGTAGTGAATTGAGAGCTAAACTATATGTGAGCTGGGAAGTGGGGAAACAAGGATATGAACAGTCAGCCACTGAATTACATAGACAAACATCTCTTTCCAGGAAAAGGTAATAAACAAAAGCTACAGAAACATAATGATACACCCATAAATATTGCGTATGTTCTCTGTGTTCTGTTCTCTTTCCTTTGAATCATAAAATTTGTGTTGAAGAACCCAGATTGTGTGGTCATAATCACACCCCTTACACTAAAGAGAAGTATGAGAAAAACCATTTCAGCAGCTCTGAGAGAAAAAATACAAAAATTTAGGGCTCTGTCTCCTGCCCAAGAGGCTGGTAGACCTCGTGCAAAACAGGCAGCAAATTGGAATTCTGCTTTTATAAAGTCTGTTCTTGAGTTGACATTCCTTTTCCCACACCTCCCCCACATGTCTGCCCACTCTGTGTCTAAACCTGGCTAGTGATTGGATCTTTCTATTTATTTTAGCTTAGGATTTCCCAGCTTCAATTTCTTGGTTGACCCGCTTCTCCAGTCTTCAGCCCACCTCTTTGCTTCTCAGCTCGTAGTCATTCATTTAACAGGTGCTCTATTATCTCAAACAATGGGGATCCAATGAGAAAAGGAAAGAATGGTCTACCTGGGAAAGTGAACATGGAATAATTACCATACAGGGTGCTGAATATTGTGAAAAGGAATGATGGGGGTGTGCTGGCTTGAACTCTTTCCCCAAAAAAGATATACTGAAGTTCTAACCCTTAGTACCTATAAGCACCACAGTATTGGGAAACAGTCTTGGCAGATGTAATCAAGTTAAATTGAGGTCATTAAGATGGGCCCTAATCTAATATGACTGCTGTCCTTTGGAATTAGAAAACATTATACAAAGACAGAGACACAGAAAGAATGTCACACCATTTGATGACAGAGATGAAAAGCTGGCTTGTCATAAAAGAGGGGGATTTCTAAACTCAGGGTTTCTCAACTGTGACAGAAATCCTCTGCATTAACTTCTGGCCCCTTAGGGCCCTCTGCATCACTTATGTTGGATTTAGAGGACAAAGAAGCCTATCCAAATGTGATGCTCCTGCTATGTGCTGTTCTGTGATTAATAAAATGTATTCTTTTCACCCAGCATCCATGAAACAGCAATAGGCTAACTTATTGGCTTTTCACGAGGGTAATGTCAGTTTGGCTGGGCCAAAGAATAAGTGGGAGACAGGACAGTAGAAGAGTTAATCAGGAAGCAGTGTTCAGATTGTAAAAACTGTGTGCACAAGCTAGAGAGTTGGAGATCTTTTTCCCTGTAAGTTTGGGGCACTCTTAAAGGATATTACTTGCAAAAATGTGCAAGGAGTTGGCATGTAGTGGCTACACTGCACAGTGAGTCTGGAGACAGAAAGGCTACAGAGACCATTCTACTGTCTACTTGAGAAATCATGGTGGATTGCATCAGGACAGTGCCTGAGAGGCTGATGAGAGAGAAATATGAATGATACTGAGTTTGTAGAGTATGAGGCATGGTAAAGAATTGGTGATAAGTATTAAGAAAGAGTCCTGGTTGTCTGGCTTAGATTCCTGGGTAGTGTGTACTGAAGGGAACATACTGAGGAGAGCAGATATTCCTTCCTCCAGGGAGAAGGGATATGATGACTTCAGTGTGGCCATACTGAGTTTGAGGTGGCTATATGATTTTCAGGGGGTGATATCCAATGGAACATTTATAAAAAGCATATATAAGTGATAAAATTATAACATAGTCACTTGAGAGAATGGAGTAAAAAGCAAACTGGGACCATAAAAATTATTTCCAGGCAGATTGACAGTCTAACCAAGACCAAATAACATAAGTGAGTCAAGTTGTAAATCTTTTGTAATGTTTGATTCTTCCTGCATCACCCCAGAATCCAGAGCCTGTGAGAAGGTAGATGACCAAACTACAACATTGGCAGTTTCCTGAGCAAATGTGGTGAGAAAGCAAGGGACTAAAGAAGCTAAAAGTGCTAACGCAACATGAATGACAAGTGTGAAATGCCAGGGGATCTCCATAGGGGAAAGGACTAATCAGGCAAGGGTTGGTGGCTCTGAAAAAAAAATAAAGGAATCAAAGGACTAAGGTGACATTGAAATCAGACATTGGAGAAGGGACTGAGATAATGGAGTATATAAAAGACTATGGCTGCTCTGGTCTGGTCTGAGCATCCCCTAAAATTCCTCTGTTGAAATCCTTGCCCCCTGAGGTGATGGTATTAGGAGATGGAGCCTTTGGGAGGTGATTAAATCATGAGGACAGAGCCCTCATGAGTGAGATTAGTGCCCAGAGAGTTAGCTCACCCCTTTCACCATGTGAGGACCGAGGGAGAAGGAGACATCCGTGAACCAGAATGTAGGCTCTCACTAGAGACAGCATACGCTGGTTCTTTGATCTCCCACTTCCAGCCTCCAGAACTGTAAGAAATAAATGTCTGTTGTTTATAAGCTACCCAGTCCATGGCAATTTGTCAGATCAGCCTGAACAAATTAAAACAGTGATCAAAGAGAAGAGTATTAGATTTTCTTTGAGCTCTTTTAGTGAGAAAAAAATGTATGTAAAGATTAAGATTTTTAAAATAATTATGAAATGAACCACTATGTCCAAAAAAAAAAGTTTCCAGAATCCTAGAAGCCCTTTGATCCAATACCCCCTTTTTTTCTTCAAGAGATGATTACTTTTACTTTTGTGAAAAAATCATTTCTGGCTTTTCTATAGTTTTCCTACCTGTGTATTTTCCCTAAACAATATAGTGTGGTTTTGTCTACTTCTAACTATATTTAAATGGAGTTATTTTGAATGTATCCTTTTGTACTAATGTTCCTTTGTTCTTTCCTTATATTTGTAATATCCAATGATATTTTTGCAAATAGCTATAGTTCTTTAGCTTCCAGTGATATAAAATATTATATTATATGTACTACCATTTATCCATTTGACTGTTGATGCACATTGGGTCATTTCCAGTTTGGGTGTTATCACAGTACTGTAATGCACATGTTTGTATAAGCATCCTGGTTCATTTGTGCACAAATTTCTCAAGAACACAAAACTAGGAAAGGAATTGAAGGGTTGCAGGATATGTGAATTTTAGCAGATTATGCCAAGTGATTTTCCCAAATGGTTTGACCAATTTATGCTCCCACCTGCAATGTCTAAAAATTCCTATTTCTCCACACCTTCATCAATATTTACTGTCAAACTTTCCAGTTGTTAATCTGGTAGATGCTTAGTATGTCAAAATACAAGTGGATCTTCAATTGCCTTATTACTAGTGAGGCTCAACATCTTTTTATATGATTATTGCTTATTTGTAGTTAAATTCTCATAAAAGACCTATTCACGTCCTTTGCCCACTTTTCTTTTGGGATATATCTATCTTGTTAACTTTTGAGCATTTTTTATACATGGATATGAGTTCTTATTGGTATATGTGTTTTGTGTATCTACAACATTCTATAGCTTGCCTTTTCTGTCTTTTTATAAAGATTTTTTATAAAGTTCTTAATATTACTTCACTAAAACTGATCAGTCATTCCCTTTGTGGGTAAAGATCTGTGTATCTTATCTGAAAGAACTTGACCTAGACCAACAGCAAAGTCACAAAATAGATTTTTATAACTTTAAAAAGCTTTATGCTTTTGCTGTTTACATTTAGTACTTTAAACCACCTGGACTGTTTAAATATGGATGTTCTCTCAGGTTAAACATTTTGGAAGTAGTTCCTAAGATGAGGATCTTTGTGCAGTGGACTCAATTAAGGATATGTTTCCAGGGAAAGCTTAAGAGAGTTGGAAGCAAGGGAAGAGAGAGAGCCAACCAAGAATGCAATCTCAGGCAGGCCCTCCAGAAAACAGTTGCAGCCCACCCTGCAAAAAAAACTTCTAAAGTAGTGGTTCTCAACAGGGGGTGATTTCTTTTTTTACCCCAGGGGACATCTTGCAGTGTCTGGAGATATTTTTTTGATGGTCACCATTGGGGATTGCTACCAGCATCTAGTGGGTAGAAGGTAGGGGTGTGGCCAATCATCCTATAATGCATTGGGCAGCCCTCACAACAAGGAACCATCACATCCAAAATGTCACTAGTGCCAAAGCTGAGAAAACCCTGCCATGGAGTGTGACTTATACCTTGGAGATCTCAGACAAGAAAGCGTTCATCAGTCATCCATGAAGAACTACCAGTAGGAGGATGGGGGGTATGTTTCTGAGGCATTTCTAGGTCTCTGAAAAATGTGGAGATAAATGGACTACGTAGCTCAGGGTCAATCTTTCAGGAGGGAAAAAAGTACACCAGAACACAGAAATGGTACAGTGGGAATCAAGGACATCTAACTGGAGCAGAGCATAGACTCTGCCTACTATGTCCACCATGAACTGCTCGGAGGCACCCATATTTTAGTCTATTCTGTTGTGTGCTTAGAATAGTGGTGGTCACAATGTCTGGTGAGAAGAATTACAAGTGAGGGATAACAGGCACAAACTAGTCTCCACTGCTATAACTGGTGTAGAGCTGAAACTAGTCATACAACGCACTTATTTCCTCACCCTTGCTTAGCCCTTCTGCTGTCTAAGTTGCTTACCCGATGGGGTGATCTTCATCCTGGCCTTCATTCCTGGTGGGCTCCTAGTGACCATGATCTTCTCAGGCAGTGGTTGAATAATTGTCTATTCACAGTTAAATTTAGGATCCCACAAATTCCAATCACACTTCTCTCTATCGCCATTATATAATAATACCTCCTCATGATCACTTGAATCAGTTACCTGCTGACTGAACAGCAACCAAATGACCAAGAAAACTCTGGAGTTTTAGCTTTAATAGGATTCTTACTGAGTCTCCTCTCTAGGAAGCAGACCTCCTCACCCATTGAACTTACAGTTACTGGAACCGGTAGCAAAAAAAAATCCCCTAAGGGCTTATAGTGAAGGATGGTGAGTGGAGCCACTCATATTTTTATCATCTGGTGGTTTATTTTCTTAACTTGGCAGTTTCAGAAGTGTCAAGGAAGGGGTCAGGAGTTTCCACTCAGCCTTTCCCTATAATACAGTTTTTATCTTGTAAGTCAAGGAATCAAAATGAGAATTATTCTAGCTGCTATATTGTCCATCCCATGCCAGGCATGAATTTATCACTTGAATTCCACATGTGTCTACTCTAACAAGGGGTTCATGATAGATGTCTTGGGTCCCTTGCTATCAGTGTCAGGCCAATCTCTGTATCCAGCTACCCTCAATACACCTAGTGGACCGTTAGTGCCCATTTACTGGGTAAGTGGTCACTGATCCGTTTGGGGAAAGACTGGGAGAAATTACTATTGTGCCCATTTGTTGTGATATTGCAGAGTGCTTCTTCAAGAGGACACAGCCATTCCTTCCATGAACTTTGTGTCTAAGAACTAGTTCATTTATGAAAACCCACTGGGGTGTCTAACATCTGACTTATGTTCATCCATTTTGATATCTTTTGACCTACAATCCCTCTTTAGATGTCCTTACAAATATAGTAATCTGCTAGTCATCACCATGTGTTTCTGCAGGCCAGAGCCCCCTCACTGCCAGTCTGACCTTGTTGCCCACATTTTGTTGATCTTCCAGTCTGATTTTGTTGCCCACATCCACATTTTGCTTCTGATCATCCAGCCTCAACTACTCTAACAAGTCATATTTCATAATAGAATAGCCTACTAACATTGTAAGTGCAAGGACAACCATTATTGAGTTTCTAAATGATACCGGAAGATATCGTAATACTAGTGAAAGCAGTGTCTTTTGGAATGCCCCCCCCCCACCAAAGAACATCATCATCTGGAGAGTCTCAGATGGGATCTTATAGAATGTAATATATAATCCATTCAAATATCCTTATTTCTCTACACCTTTTGGGCCCTTTCTCAACACTGTACCAAGACAACTGTGGCATCTCCACCTCATTTAAGGTATGCTCTTGTTTCTTCCAAAATTAAGAGCTATCCTAACAGTATAAGAATGGTTCCAGGACCCCTTGTAAGAGCATTATATCCTAAATCATTGGTGAGATGCATATCAATAAATTCTTACTCAGCCTTATATTCTGCCTCCACACTCCAGTCCAACCCCCCTCAATATTCATTTCTAGGCATATTCTTTGCATGCCTGCCTGGGGATTAATTCTCCAGCACATCCACCCTAATGTTTCTGTCCCAAATCTCAGAGTCTCATCTCTTGCCCATTAGGGTCTGACTTAGACTTGTGTGACTTGCCAAGTCTGCAAATTGAGCCCTCTCAGTTATCCCTTTCCCAACCTTGATATTCAGGTCCTAGACCAAGATTTATAAGAGACTTAAGATATATACATCCAAATGCAACCAGTAGTTCTTTATTGGATTCTGAAGAAAACAGTTGTAAAAGAGATTTTAGAAAAATTAGAAAAACACAAATCAAGACTGCATGTTAAATGGTATGTATTATGGTGTTGGGGGGGTGGTATTTGATGTAGTGATGGTAGTGGATTAGGTAATAAGGAGTCATTGCTTTTGGAGATAAAGGCCGTGATATTCAGAAGTAGAGTGTGGTGATGTAGGTGGTTTTCTCGGGAATATTTCAGCAAAAAAAGAATGATGAAGCAAAATGACAGAACATTAATAGTTGTTATGTCCAACACTTGGATGTTGGTGTTCCTTATACTAAGGCATGTGTGTTCATATATGTTTGAAATTTTCCATAATAAAAAGTAAATAAAAGGTATTTATAGAGGAAGGAAAAGTTTTGACTTAGGTATGATTGTTGAGGTATGAAGTTGAGGAAAGAACCAGGATCTCTAGGGAGAAACCATCAGGTTAGAATGGTCCTGGAAGTATGCCAAGGAGGCTAAGTGATGCTAAAACTATCCCTCAGGCCTTGCAGATTTTGAAGAATGAAATCGTGGGAGATCTATGAAGAGATCCTCTCCCACTTCTGTGAGGAGAGAGGAAAGATCCCTTACTCTACAAGAGTCAATTTTCTGAAGTACTTCAAAAGGATTAAAAAAATTACATCTGCTCCTAAGATATAGCACTTGTCTTCTCCCTCCATTAAGAAAAAAATCGCTTTAAATGGCCCATTAATGGGGCACCTGGGTGGCTCAGTCTGTTGAGTGTCTGCCTTCCGCTCAGGTCGTGATCCCAGGGTCCCTGGAATCAAGCTCCAAATCGGGCTCCCCGCTGCTTTTTCCTCTCCCCCTGCTTGTGCTCATGCTCTTTCTCTCTCTTTCTCTGTGTGTCAAATAAGTAAACAAAATCTTTAAACAAATAAAAATAAATAAATGACCCATTAACTCCAAATTACCTAGATACTGCACAAACTCTTTCTATAATTATTCCTCCTATCTTAGAATACCTTTAATCCTTGGGGTGAACTCCAAAGCAGAATCACCTTATACTCGATTCAATTTTAGTACTGAGATTCTGCTATACTGCATTTAAAAAAAAAAGACATTGTTTATACCATTATTGAGAAACATACTTTGTTCCAGCAATCCTAATTCTGGGTATATATCCAAATGAAATTATTATCTCCAAGAGGCAGCCACACTTCAGCGTTCATTACAGCCAAGATATGGAGACAACCTAACTATCTGTTGCTGAAAGAATAGATGAAGAAAATGTGGTATATATACACAATGGAATAGTATTTGGCTTTAAAAAAGAAAAAAAGGAAACCCTTCCATTTACAATAACATGGAAAGACCTAGAGGACATTACGCTAAGTGAAATAAGCCAGACAGAAAAAGACAAATGAATACTGCATGGTATCACTTATATAGAGAATTTTAAAAAAGAAAGAAGAAAGTTGAACTCATAGAAATAGAGAATGGTGGTTGCCAGGGGCTTGGGAGGTGGGGGTAATATAGGGAGAGGCTGGTAAAAGGGTACAAATTTTCAGCTATAAGATGAATAAGATCTGAGGACCCAATGTGTAACATAGTGATTGTGGTTAATAATTCTATACTGTATAATTGAAATTTGCAAAGAGAATAGAACTTAAATGCTCTCACTAATAACAATAATAATTATTATAAGACAAATATGTGAAGTGATGGATATATTCATTAACTTAGTAGTGGGAAACATTGTATACCTATATCAGATCATCACTTTGTACCCTAAATACGGTACGGTTTTGTCATTTATATCTCAATAAAGCTAAAGAAAAAAAAGGAAACAGTTTGTTGATCAGATTAAATCCATCAGCTAAGTTATCTTTCCTTCCACAAATTACCTCGTTCTTTGACCTTGAGATTTCTTGAGATTCAGATTCTACTTATTAGTAGAAATCCACTCACCTTAAGTGGATTTCCAGGGACTTAGACTATGAAGTCAGAGAGTTCCTAAAATATTGACCACTGTTCTGATTTGCTGTATGCCTAATATCTTCATCTAGTAGTAATTGAAAATGGCATTCTATATTCTCAATCATTTTTCATCTCATGGTGAATAAGCCCATTTCAGCCTACTGGCCATATCTTTAAAAAGTGGAACTTAGGGGCACCTGGGTGGCTCAGTCGTTAAGTGTCTGCCTTCGGCTTGGGTCATGATCCCAGGGTCCTGGGATCGAGCCTGCATCAGGCTCCCTGCTCAGTGGGGAGCCTGCTTCTCCTTCTCCCACTCCCTCTGCTTGTGTTCCCTTTCTCTCTGTGTCTCTATCAAATAAATAAATAAAATCTTTAAAAAAAAAAAAGGTGGAACTTATTCACTAATTACTGAAGTGTTAGAGCCAGAGTTTTATCCACCATTTTCGGTCAGTGAATAAAATTCCATCTCACATTTGCCATGTGCCAGACACAGTACTAGACACCAGAAATGCCATGACACAGAGGGCAGCAGGTCCCTGCCCTCAGAAAGCTTACAGTTTTATAGAGAAAATCAAGATTAAACCAGGACATGCAAATAATTAATTAAATCACTACCTGTGTTGCAAAATGTTTTAAAAAGAGAACAAGAAACAGGGGACCTCCTGGCCTGTAAAATGCAGAGATGATAATATCTTTGCAGCATTTTCAAGGTGAATAATACCAGGAAGCCAAACATGGTTGGGTAGAAGAAGAAAATTGCATGTTTTTGGCAAAATATAGAGTATTTATTATTATTATTATTATTATTAAGAAAGAGTGAGAGCAGCATGGGGGAGGGGCAGAGGAAGGGGTAGAGAGAGAATCTCAAGCAGGCTCCACCCATAGCATGGAGCCCAATGCAAGGTTTGATCTTGCAACCCTGAGATCACGACCTGAGCCAAAATCAAGAGTCGGATCCTTAACCAGCTGAACCACCCCAAACCACCCCAAACCACCTATATTTTGAGTGCCCCCAAAATATAGACTATTTAAGCCAAGGGGGGAGAAATGCTGTAAGAGATGAAACCATAAAATCCTTTTCTACCAGTAGCCAAACAAAATTTAACTATTTCAAGCAAAAGAGCATACAATAGTAAAAGGTAGATTTTTTTCTATAGTACATTTTGTTTGTGATGACTGCCAAATTAACTGGTATAGTTCCAGTGAAACTATTCCATTTTTTTTTCAATAAATGTACATCACATGAAATAATGCTTCACAAACTCATAAATTATATTACAAATGTGACACATAATCAAATACCACATAAGAGATCTACTCCTAGTTACAAAGTCTTAATTTTATTTGATGATCCCATGTCCTCTTGCAGAAAGATCAAACATGCTTTTTACATGCTCCCAAGTATTTAAATTATTTTGCCATAAGACACTGGGGAGATAGGAATGATACAATTTCTTCTTCAGCAAACACTCAACATATAATTTACCTTACTAACTTCAGATTCTGGAAAACTTAATTTTATTCTTTTTAAGCAACAAGTACAAGTCTCTCAACATAGATAAAAATTTTAACTCATTTTGATTTTTTCAAACATAGAAACTGAGGCAAGGAGCACATTACCTTCTTAATTATTATCTGCTATTATTACCTTTGGGTGAACTGAACTCCTTTAGCTCCAATGAGAACTCTGAAATTTTGAATTGCTTTAGAAAAGTGTTTTCAAGTTTAAAAATTAGAAAAGATAGACTATTGCCAATAGACTTTCTATAGCTGGGTAAAATTTCAACCCCAGATATTGGTGACCCAGAAATGAATAAATCCCCCTTATATTCAACATTCAAATATTAATCTGTAAACTGGAATTTTTGTTGTCTATGAAACAATAAAAAAGGCATATGGAGGGGGCAATATCTAATTTCACAGCACTTTACCAAACATCTCATTTCACGAGTATAACCCATCTCATGCCAAAAATCCACATTAAAAACCCACTACAGATGATATCTGGCAGGGAAAGTGTTGGGGGTGGGGGGAAGGCTGTAGGGACAAGTCAGTTTGCTGAGGGAAGTCAAGAGCACCAAGAAAAACAGAGAAATTCCCAGCAGCCAGAGGACAAGGACAAAGGTCAGCATAGGACAGGGAACAAGGGAGGGACATCGGGCAGCACTTTTAGGAAGGATTGCACAAAACAAGGTTCCAGATCCGGTTGTTGTTGTTGACCTTACAAAGGATTTCACATATTACAGAGAGCTTACACGTACATTACCGTATTCAGACCTCACTGTGGTGAGGCAGCTACCACTAACAACATGTTGCAGCCACAGAAACAGAGACCCAGAGCGGGGCTTAAGCTGTGGCACTTGTCTAAGGAGGCATGACTAACAAGCGGAGTTCAGACCTTCCCCAATTCTGCCCATTCCTCCTCCCAGTAGCTCACATTTGGACTCCACTGTTACAACCAGAAGCACCAAATTTTACTGTAGGCAACTACTTTATCTACCATATAAATTTTAGCATTTTCATCAGCTTAAGATCCAGTTTGTTCCTTTATGATGCTTTGATTGCATAGTATGTGGGAAATCTGATTCAAATGAGCACACGGTTGTAAATGGTTTAACAATTTCTTAGCAGCTCCTCTTGTAATTTCAGGAAAACTTCAACTAAATAAAAATATCAGGAAAAACATTTTTCTAATAATCACACAAAAATGAGTTAAGTCTGGCAGTACAAATTATAGTATTGGTCATCTCCAATGTGTGAAGATACAGAATTCAATTCAATGTACCTGTTGTTTTTACAACACAATTTAAATAGTGTCTGTGTGCATACACACACTCACACATGTGTGATACACACATGTGATATATGACATATACTTGTGTATATACATGTACAGAAATACATAGTCAGCGACATATATAAATACATGCATATATGTAGTGTAGTGACTTGAAATTAGAACCAAGTATTTGAAAAACAAGGTATTACTCTATGTGAATGCCACTGAAGTTTGCTCTGAGTCTTTGAAAAAACAATAGAGTCTTTGAAAAAACCAAGTAATTTTATCAACAAGAGTTAATTGGATTGTATAAGAAGGCTACGACAGAAGCTTACAGTGCTGTAGAATTGGCCTTAGATAATTTTATTCCCGTGCCTGAGCTTTATATGAATGAATAAACAAATGAGTTAATTCATCTTTATTTGAGGTGATCAATCCATAGACATTTACTGAACGACTTCTGCTTGCCGAAAGCGCAGGGTTATGAACTCTAGGGGATGTAAAGACACAGTCTAAATAGAAGTTAATAATGAAGTACAAACAGGAACAGATAACCAACCTTACAGAGAAGTGAATAATGAATACCATGAGAGTAGTGTGCACAGTAAGTAGTCGAGTGCTTCAGAAGAGGGAGAAATCGCTTCCATCCTGGGGACTCGGGATGTTGTAGTGGGGGTTCAGCTGGTGTCTGATAGATGACTGACACTGGACTCGCCAAAAAAAGGAAGAAGAGCATTCCAGGTAAAGGAGATACCGCAAACCACTACCTAGAAGAAAAAGAAAGGTGGGGGTGGGGTGGGAAGCAGGCTGTAGCCTTCTGTGGGAGGCATTGCCTGACAGACTACAGAATGGAACTCTGTCTGAGAGGTAAGAGAAGTCACAGAAAGCTTTGAGAGAAAGGAGAAGCGTGATCAAAGTCGTAGGATGCAAGATGCTTAGAGACTTGGAGAACAGTACAATAGTACAGTCATAAAGTGACAAAAGTCTGGAGGAGGGTATTTACAGTGGAAAAGGAAAGCCAAGATCCAAGAAAAATTAAGCCCTAAGTAGCCAATGCTCTGAAGAGACTTGACACCCCCTAGAGGACAGAGATTGTCTTGTATTCATCACAGTGCCTGACTCTTGGCAAGGGGATATTTAGACGTCTGGCTATTTGCAGAGAGAATGAACACAGATTAGAGAAGGAAGACTTTTGATATTTAACTGGGAGAAAGGCTGCCCTCTTCATTAAAATGGGAAAATCAGTGGTGAGACAATTCTGATCATAAAATAACTACATTCGTACTTCTTTTTATTGTGATTCAAAGATAATGGGATTTTTTTTTTTTACAAATTGAAGGTTTGTGGCAATCCTGCTTCAAGCAAGCCTATCAGTGCCATTTTTCTAACAGCATTTGCTCACGTGGTGTCTCTGTGTCACATTTTTGTAATGCTCACAAAACTTCAATTATTAAAGTATCATGTCATCAGCGAAGAGAGAGTTTGACTTCTTCATTGCCAATTTGAATACCTTTTATTTCTCTTTGTTGTCTGATTGCTGTTGTTAGAACTTCTAATACTATGTTGAACAAGAGTGGTGAAAGTGGGCATCCTTTTCATGTTCCTGATCTCAAAGGGAAGGCTGTCAACTTTTTCCCATTGAGGATGATATTCGCTGTCGGTTTTTCATAGATTTTATGAAGTTGAGGAATGTTCCCTCTATCCCTATACTCTGAAGCGTTTTAATCAGGAATGGATGCTGGATTTTGTCAAATGCATGTTCTGCATCAATTGAGAAGACCATGTGGTTCTTCTCTCTTCTCTTATTGATTTGTTCTATCACATTGATTGATTTGTGAATGTTGAACCACCCTTGCAACCCAGGGAAAAATCTCACCTGACCATGGTGGATACTCTTTTTAATGTACTGTTGGATCCCATTAGCTAGGATCTTGTTGAGAATCTTAGCACTCATATTCATCAGGGATATTGGTCTGAAATTCTCCTTTCTGGTGGGGCCTTTGCCTGATTTGGGGATCAGGGTAATGCTGGCTTCATAAAAAGAGTCTGGAAGTTTTCCTCCTGCTTCAATTTTTTGAAACAGCTTCAGGAGAATAGTTATTATTTCTTCTTTGAAAGTTTGGTAGAATTCCCTAGGGAATCCGTCAGGTCCTGGGCTCTTGTTTTTGGGAGGTTTTTGATCACTGCTTCAATCTTGTTACTAGATATTGGTCTATTCGGGTTGTCAGTTTCTTCCTGATTCAGTTTTGGAGTTTATAGTTTTCCAGGAATGCATCCATTTCATCTAGGTTGCTTAACTTATTGGCATATAACTGTTGATAATATTTTCTGATGATTGTTTCTATTTCCTTGGTGTTAGTTGTGATCTCTCCCTTTTCCTTCATAATTTTATTAATTTGGGTCTTCTCTCTTTTCTTCTGGATTAGTTTGGCCAATGGTTTATAGATCTTATTGATTCTTTCAAAAAACCAGCTTCTAATTTTGTTGATGCATTCTACTGTTTCTCTAGTTTCTATCTCATCGATCTCTGTTCTAATCTTGATTATTTCCCTTCTTGTGTGTGGAGTTGGCTTAATTTGTTGTTGATCCTCCAGTTCTTTAAGATGACATGATACTTTATATGGAACACCCAAAAGACTCCACCCCCAAACTACTAGAACTCACTCAGCAATTCTGTAATGTGGCAGGATACAAAATCAATGTAAAGAAATCAGTTGCTTTCTTTTATACTAACAATGAAAATACAGAAATGGAAATGAGAGAATCGATTTCATTTACTATAGCACCAAGAACCATAAGATACCTGGGAATAAACCTAACCAAAGAGGTAAATGATCTGTACTCGAGGAACTACAGAACACTCCTGAAAGAAACTGAAGAAGACACAAAAAAGATGGAAGACCATTTCATGCTCATGGATCAGAAGAATAAACATTGTGAAAATGTCTATACTGCCTAGAGCAATCTATATTTTCAGTGTCATTCCGATCAAAATTCCACTGGCATTTTTCAAAGAGCTGGAGCAAACAATCCTAAAATTTGTATGGAATCAGAAGAGATCCCAAATTGCTAAGGAAATGTTGAAAAAGAAAAACAAAACTGGGGGTATCATGATGCCTGATTTCAAGCTTTATTATAAATATGTGGTTACCAAGACAGCATAAAAACAGACACATGGACCAGTGGAACAGAGTAGAGAGCCCAGATATGGATCTTCAACTTTATGGTCAACTAATCTTCAACAAAGCAGGAAAAAATATACAGTGGAAAAAAGACAGTCTTCAATAAATGGTGATGGGAAAATTGGACAGCTTTGTGTAGAAGAATGAAACTCAATCATTCTCTTACACCATACACAAAGATAAACCTGAAATGGATAAGAGACCTCAACGTGAGGCAGGAATCCATCAGAATCCTAGAGAACATAGGCAGTAACCTCTTTGACATCGGCCACAGCAACTTCTTTCAAGATATGTCTCCAAAGGCAAAGGAAACAAAAGCAAAAATGAATTTTGGGGACTTCATCAAGATTGAAACCTTCTGCACAGCAAAGGAAACAGTCAACAAAACAAAGAGGCAACCCACGGAATGGGAGAAGATATTTGCAAATGACAATGCAGACAAAGGGCTGGTATCCAGGATTTATGAAGAACTCCTCAAACTCAACACACACAAAACAGATAATCATGTCAAAAAATGGGCAGAAGACAATAACAGACACTTCTCCAATGAAGACATACAAATGGCTAACAGACACATGAAAAAAATGTTCATAATCATTAGCCATCAGGGAGATTCAAATCAAAACCACATTGAGATACCACCTTACACCAGTCAGAATGGCCAAAATCAACAAGACAGTAAACAATGTGTATTGGAGACAATGTGGAGAAAGGGGAACCCTCTTACACTGTTGGTGGGAATGCAAGTTGGTGCAGCCACTTTGGAAAACAGTGTGGAGATTCCTTAAGAAATTAAAAAATGGAGCTTCCCTATGACCCTGCAATTGCACTACTCGGTATTTACCCCAAAAATACAGATGTAGTGAAAAGAAGGCCATCTGTACCCCAGTGTTCATAGCAGCAATGGCCACGGTCGCCAAACTGTGGAAAGAAACAAGATGCCCTTCAACACATGAATGGATAAAGATGTGGTCCTTATATACTATGGAGTATTATGCCTCCATCAGAAAGGGTGAATATTCAGGGGCACCTGGGTGGCTCAGTGGGTTAAAGCCTCTGCCTTCAGCTCAGGTCATGATCCTAGGGTCCTGGGATTGAGCCCTACATCAGGCTCTCTACTCAGCGGGGAGCCTGCTTCCTCCTCTCTCTCTCTCTCTGCCTGCCTTTCTGCCTACTTGTGATCTCTGTCAAATCAATAAATAAAATCTTAAAAAAAAAAAAGAAAGGGTGAATATCCAACTTTTGTATCAACATGGACGGGACTGAGTATGCTGAGTGAAATAGGTCAAGCAGAGAGTCAATTATCATATGGTTTCGCTTATTTGTGGAGCATAAGTAATAACACAGAGGAAATGAGGAGATGGAGAGGAGAAGGGAGCTGAGGGAAATTGGAGGGGGAGATGAAACATGAGAGACTGTAGACTCTGAAAAATAATCTGAGGGTTTTGGAGGGGCAGGGGGGTGGGAGGTTGGGTGAGCCTGGTGGTGGGTATTATGGAGGGCATGTATTAATGGAGCACTGGGTATGGTGCATAAACAATGAATTCTGGAACACTGAAAAGAAATTTGAAAAATAAATAAATAATTTTTTAAAACCCTTCAATTATTTCTCACTATTACTGTATTTGAGTTGCTGCAATCTCATGATAAAATGTTAATGGCTGAGGAGTTGCTTGTTATGGATGAACAAAAAACATGGTTCCTTGATATGGAAATTGCTCCTGGTGAAGATGCTGTGAAGATTGTTAAAATGACAACAAAGGATTTAGAATATTCCATTGACTTGGTTGATAAAGGAAAGGCAGGGTTTGAGAGGACTGACTCCAGTTTTGAAAGTTCTGCTGTGGGTAAAATGCTGTCCAATATCATGGCATGCTACAGAGAAATCACTCATGAAAGGAAGAGTCAATTGATGTGGCAGACTTCACTATTGTCTTATTTTAAGAAATTGCTCCAGACACCCTAAACTTCAGCAGCCACCATCCTGGTCAGCAGCCAAAAACATCAAGGCAAGACCCTTCACCAGCAAAAAGATTATGACTTGCTGAAAGCTCAGATAATGGTTAGCATTTTTTAGCAATAAACTATTTTTAGTACATTTTTTAGACATAATGCTATTGCACACTTAATAGACTACAATATAGTGTAGACATAACTTTTATATGCCCAGAAAATCAAAAAATTAATTTGACTCACTTTATTGAGCTATTTGGTTTAATGCCCTGGTTTGGAATCAAACCCACAATATCTCCAAGGAATGTCTGTAGAGTAAAATGCGATAACTGTGTTCAATTGGAATATTTCTGTTATCCTGTTTCCCTTTAGCACATCTAATCCGTAACTGACCCACAGAATTGTTTTTAGTCAGGTCCTGCTGGCTTCTCTACAGTAACATGAGTCATTCCTTTCCTGGGCATGATGGTCTTCTTTCCTAGGTCTTCATACCAATCTTCTGTAACTCTATGAAGTAATTATGAGGTCAAAGTAATTTCTAAAAAAAAGTGCAATTGTACTCTGCTTGGAACTGCAAACACCAAAAAGACCAGTCAAGGGGATTGTAATCTAGCCATGCCATATGTCCAGGGGGATAAAAGACAGCCCTGACCATGGTTGGACAGACTTTACATCCCAAATACTTATAAAGATACCAAATGTGAACTACATCTGGCATGAATGGACTGTATCACAGGTACATAGAAGCGGTTAAACTCTTACCCAATGAGTTCTATTCATGAAGATAGCTATTTTAAGAGCAGGGAAAAATTTTTAATCCCCCAAACAGATTATTTGGTTGGAATTATTCTCTTAATTGTTCATCATTTTCTTATCAATGCTTCTGTGGACCTTTTTATATAAAAGGACATTCTCTCTTTCTGCCAAGCCTGAAAATGTTATCCAATTCTTTCTCATAAAGGCTGCAGTTTGCAAACTTAGCTCGCAAATCCAAATAACTATGTAATTACCAACCACATCTTTAATTTAGAGAATCTGACGTTATAAGGCATAAAAGTAAAAGTAATGGTACTGAACACCATAAATGTCTTGATAACAAATAAACCAATAAAAACATTACTCAAGATAATGCACGCAATAAGGAAACTTATAGAGAATTTATATGTATGCTTAAAGCGTCCATTCAAAATTTGCTTTTACAATCACTTTAAATGAATAATAAACATTTTACATTACTAAAAATAAACTCAACAACAGTAACAAAAGAAAAGAGAGCAGCTGGTATAGTGTGCTCTAATGCAGCTGTTTTGTATTATTAAAATTTTACATTTTGCAACAGAAACTAAAGGAATCTAGGCTTTTTTAAAAATGCTGTATTGATTTGGACTACTTTAAAATTTCCTCTCATAGAAAGACAACTATCATATGATCTCCCTGATATGAGGAAGTTGAGAAGCAACATGGGGGGTTTTGGGGGGTAGGAAAAGGATAAATGAAACAAGATGGGATTGGGAGGTAGAAAAACTATAAGAGACTCTTAATGTCACAAAACAAACTGAGGGGGCAGGGGGGGAGGGAGAGGGTGGTTGGGTTATGGACATTGGGGAGGGTATGTGCTATAGTGAATGCTGTGAAGTGTATAAACATGGCGATTCACAGACCTGTACCCCTGGGGCTAATAATACATTATACGTTAATTTAAAAAAATAAAAAATAAAAAGATTTCCTCTCATAGCCCCAAAATACAACTTTTTAAACTTAAAGCCATAAATTTCAATCTCCATACTCCAATGGTCTACATGTTCAAATATATGAATGGGTGGAGTCTAATCTTAATAAATTTTATATACAGCATATTTGCATCTGTTTATAAGATTTTTGTTTCAAGAAGACCTGAAAACAAAAATAGACACAGTCTCTAAAATACAAACTATTTATTCCTCCACATGCTCTAGGTACTAAGGCCAAACCAGAAAGATGTATACATAACACACCACATAATTATGTGAACTATGACAACCGGACATAAACTTTGGAATGATTCAGTGAAAAAATCTTATTGGACACCACTATGCATTGCATCCTGAAAACAAAAATAAATGAAAAATCAATTCTTGCCCCTAAAGGGAAGAGAATGAGCAAGGAAACCCCAGGTGCTGGGAGGCCTGGATGCCTCCATGCCAGGCACCTTCCACATCATGTCCTTTGAATCTCACTCTAAGAGGTTGTCCTACTTCCTTCATTCTCTCTTTTCCTGTGAGCCTTCTCTCCCTCCTGTTGTGTCTTCCCCTACAAATATTCACCACCACTTTCCTTTCCTCCATCTTTTCCTTCCCCTAAAACACCCTAATTTCTCCCCATTCATCTTTCAAAATAGAATGAGGCACGGAGTGGAAATTGATCCAAAAGCTGGCCTGCATACAAAATTTAAGATCACTTTGTGTACAGTGTACAGCCACTATGGAACCCACTCTTGGCTTCAACATCCCTGCTGCATCATAGCCCTCCAAGGTCAACTGCCATGTCCCCAGGAAGCTTCTTTGCCATGCAGCTTTTTTCTCTTCTATACCAATGGTCATTTCTCATGATTCCAATTTAAAACGAAACTACATGCATATGAAGGTCCTTTCTCCCTGCCCCTTGCTGCACTACATACCCTGTGATGTTAAATATTCCCATAGTTCCTAAAAGATGGACATCTTCCAAAAACCATACATCTTGGCAGGCAAAAGATACTTTGCGAAACAACACTGCGTCCTTTAATAGATGACAACCATGCTTGAGTATAAAGGGTGCACTTTGCTTGGCCAGCCCAGACCAAGACCCAGTCTCTCTCCTCTATTTTCTTCTGCCCCTTTGTCTTGATTAATTCATGATGTTTAACCTTTAAGTAATCAAGATCAGAGCTGCTTTGAATTCTCCAAATACAGTCTGATCACACTTGTTAACCTTGTCAACCTTCCAAAATAATAGTGACATTCGGCCTTATTTAATGATTGAAAAATAAATTCTTCTCATAAGCAAAATTTTGGCAGTGACTCCATAGTGCCCATACCTATTCTTTAGTGGAGAGGAGGAAGAATGATGGGTTGTGCTGCTTGATGTGATTTCAAGAAGTCCCATCTGTTGGTCTCCAGGCTACCTTCGGCAAGTCCAGTGTGTTTCTCTCTAGCTTGGACAGCACACATACTCACCCACACATGCAAATACAGTCTCATTGGAGCATCCTGCTACTTTTAGAATCTTCTTTAAAAATACTTCTTTTTAAAGATTTTATTTTTTTATTTGACAGACAGAGATCTCAAGTAGGGGGAGTGGCAGGCAGAGAAAGAGAGAGAGGAGGAAGCAGGCTCCCCACTGAGCAGAGAGCCAGATGTGGGGCTCGAACCCAGGACCCTGGGATCATGACCTGAGCTGAAGACAGAGGCTTTAACCCACTGAGCCACCAAGGTGCCCTAAAAATACTTTTGATATGCCAGTTATAAATTAGTCTTTAGCAAATGATTAGGTCAATTTCCTTGGGAATCCCTAACAAAATGTTTAATAAAACTTGTGTAAGTTTACCGAATGTATTGGAAATGCCCTTGAAAGTCAAAATTAAATAAATTTGCCACTTTAAAAATATTGTAAACATCATAAAGAAAGCCTCCTTGCAGTTATTCTGAATGAGATTTCAAAATCAACGAGTCAATTAGTGAAGCAACATTTACATGGCTTCCTCTTCATCTTCATTCCTAGGTCACTTTAAATGGAAAAACTTGCACTAGTTTTTAGTCCCATTTGAGGGAGACACACACATCTATAACCTGAGGATTTTCCATACGTCAGTTTGGTATTGGTTTGCAAAAATTTTACTCTAGAGAAAAAAATCATGGCAGGAGTTAGTGTGGCTACATGATACATTGTTGATAATTTTTATTATCATAATTTCTGGGGGAAAAAAACTAATAATAAAGTGGATTTGGTCTTCTCTATAAGAGCTTGCAGAATTGATTTACTACCTAACTACCTGCATATGAATTTACATGGAGCATTTCCTTAACTCTTAAGTATGAATAATCAGTCCCCTATTTTTTAAAAGATTTTTCTTATTTGAGAAAGAGAGCATGAGCAGGGGGGAGGAGCAGAGGGAGAGAGAAAAAGCACACTTCCTGCTGAGCAGGGAGCCCCACATAGGGCTTGATTCCAAGACCTTGAGATCATGACCTGAGCCAAAGGCAGTCACTTAACTGACTGAGCCACCCAGGTGCCCCTAAGCAGTCCCTTATTAATGAGGTATAACTGAAATTAGATTTTTCTCCCTTCAACTTGCCTGGCAAATGTTTTCCTACCAAGTTAGTAATCTGTACAACTAGTAGAGAATATTATGACATACCCACCCTTGGCTGAAGGATGAGACTGATACTCAAATGGCTCCAAAGGACAGGCAGTCCCAAGCACCCATCCAAAGAGAATTATCCTCAAAGCTTAAAATCTAATGGCATTTGCCCTGTCACTGTCAGACTTGCTCGGGACCCACGATTCTTTCTTCTTTCTGATCTTACCCTTTTGGATTGGAAATGTCTATCCTATGCTGGCCTACCATTGTATTTTGGACACAGATAACTCTGTTTTCTGGTTTCATAGGTTCGCAGATGGAGAGGAATTGTGTCCCAAGATGAATCCTATGGCCAAGTGTCACCCATAACTGATTTAGATGATATGTGGATATTTTGGACTTGGAGTTGATGCCAGAATAGGTTAAGACATTTGGAGATGTTGAGGTAGGATGAATGTGTTTTGTATGTGAAAAGGGTATGAATCTGGAGGGCCAAAGCAAAAGTGCTATGGTTAGATCATGTCTCCCCAAGATCCATATATCTCAGTCCTGACCCTCAATACCTCACAAAGTGATCTTATTTGGAAATAGGGTCTTTACAAAGATAATAAAGTTTAAGTGAAACTATTGGAGGGAATCCTAATTCAATATAATTGGCCCTTAGAAAAATGGGGAATTGGGGCACAGAGATATGCATGGAGGGAAGATGATATGAAGACACAGAAGGAGGAGACAGCCATCTATAAATCCAGGATAGAGGCCTGGACCAGAGCCTCCCCTCACAGTCCCAGGAAGGAACCAAGTCCGTTGAACCTTGATTTCCAACTTCTAGCCTCCAGAGCTTTGAGATTATAAATTTCTATTGTTTAAGCGACCCAGTCTGTGGTACTTTCTTATAGCAGCCCTAGCAAACTAACACAATACCATTTAATACTAATGATTTAACATAGAAAATATGTTGATATTTAAGTCATAATGTTTATGTGATATTTGAACATCTATTCAATGCTATTAATTATATTTTGCAGTAAGATATTGAAAAAGCTTTAATTTCCTTATAAAACATAATTAAAGATGGTAGAATTATACTTTGATAGTCATATATTTGGTATGCATATTCGGCACTTGCATAACCGATTAAAAGGAGAAAAGTCAAAACAGAATACTCTGAAAGCATATGCAAAAGAAAAAATAAGAAGTAATAGTAATTATATTTAATTGATAAATAGGCTACCAAGTCATTTTCAGAATTTGGCTGAGCTTTACATTTCAGAGCTGAAACCATGATTGTAATATTCAACAGATCAATTCTTAAGAGAAAGAAAAAGCTGATTTATTAAAAATGCATAATTCCCCATCAGATAAAACTTGCATACAAATAAACAGGATGATGCCTAAGAATAAAATTTCTTCTTAACTCACTCAAATTAGATTAATGGAAGGCCCAAATAACAAACAAAACAGTACCTTTAAGCCATTCTGATGTCAGTTTCCATTGAAATATCTCCAAAAACCACTGCTAATTAAATACCATTCATGAGAACTTTTGCTTCTAAAATTTGAAACTACTTAAAAGGAAATCTCTGCCGAATACACATTGTACCTATATATACTGCAAATGAATAAAGAACACCAAAAACTCAATCTTTTAACTTTGATTCTTTTTTTTTAATGTGTTCTTCATGCCTTCCTCTGAGATAAAAAAGAAAAGTTACTTCTTTTCTATGTTGTATGGTTTAGAGTAACATGATCAATTATCATGTCGCAAATTAGTGCTGAATAATGCCTTTTGTTCTCCCAGGGTTTTATTTTCTACCAGGAATTAGGGAAATTGAATCAGCTCTTGGTCCCAGTGCAGACCCAAAGAGAAACTTTGTCATCTACCTCCCATAGGCTTCCCTGTCCTGGACGTCTAGCCACCCATCATCTCCCCTGAGCAGCCACAGCTGGAACAGGAGCCACGGGAGTCAGGGATCTTGCACCCAATGGCTGGAAGGATGGCTCTTTCTGGCATGACAGAGCTAGGACTACCTGCTCTTTTCCAGATGGCTGTGGAAATCTCAGAAGAGCCGACTAAATGTTCTGATTCCTCTCCTCCCTGTCCTTCCCCCACCCCTAGTTCACAAATGCTCTGACAGTAACAGGGTACATTAATAGGATGACTAGAAATAATTGCTGGGAAATTTTTAGATATTAACAAATGCAGCCTTATCTTTTTTTTTTAAAGATTTTATTTATTTATTTGACAGACAGAGATCACAAGTAGGCAGAGAGGCAGGCAGAGGGAGAGGGGGAAGCGGGCTCCCTAGCTGAGCAGAGAGCCGGATGTGGGGCTCCATCCCAGGACCCTGAGACCATGACCTGAGCCGAAGGCAGAGGCTTAACCTACTGAGCCACCCAGGCGCCCCTGGCATCATATCTTTTAAAAAGCTGCATGGTTTGTCCCATTGAGCATGATGATCTCCTTGCCCCGTTGGGTGATGCTTGTCTTCCACAACACCCTATAACATGTGGAGGCACAGAGAACAATGGTGCCTATCCCAGGGCCTGGAGATCCCCCACTAGAGAAATCCACGCAAAGGCAGCTTTGGCCCTGGGACACAATCACGGGGGCGGAGCTGTAACTGCCGCATTCTTCAGAATGGGAGGGGCTGGTAAGAGATACAGGCTCCCCACCCGCTGACTGTGGGGGGACGAGGCTGACTTGACCACTGAAGGCTGTGTGCTTAACCTCTCTTGAAGCTGCTGTCCTGACAGAGGACAAATGACCTACACAGCCAGTGGATGCCGTTTTAATTTTTTTTTTTTTTTTGAGGGGGAAGCTTATTTGATTTTTGACCTGTAGCCTCCCTGAAACATATTCTTCAGTGTCTAAGAGACCATTACTGGCTCCAAGGTCAATTAGAATAAAGCCTCCAGGTAGGTTTTACTGTCGTATATAACATTAAACATTTGCAAGCAATCTGATTCAAGGCATTCATCTTATGATATTTAGGATGTAAGCCCTTTTATTACCTAGATGGCAGCGAAAAAAAACAGCTTCAGCAAAGACCAGGTTGAACAGCTTAGCCTTGACAGGGAGTAGAGACACCGTGGTGGAACTTCTCAATTCACAGGGCACAAACCCACTCTACTTGTGCTCAGTAATTCTCCTAAAAGCTATGTGGCTTTTCTGAAAATGGGCTGCCCCCTGCCAAAGCACAGGCAGGCTGTTTGAACCCATTGTCTTCTTTCTATGACCTATTAAATGTCACTTACATGCTTAGGGCAGAGGTAATTATTTATGGAGTGGGACTTGACAGAAAGTACCCTGCAGTGACAGGAACATATGAGGAGTCCTACATAGGACATACTTCTAGGGAAAGTTGAATTAATTTATAAGGTAACATGCAGCTCGGTTTTAAAGAATAAATTTGGGATGATGAGAGGTAAAAAAGACATACAATATGGATAAGTGAAATTGTTCTGCGGGTCAGGGAGGGGACTTTGATAAATAAAATAAATATTTGGCTAGAAATCAAATTTTCATTCTCTACACAGAACTGTCACCAGCCTTAAGGAATCGACAAAGTCTGAGGATGGAAAAAATTAAAACCAGTAACTAATGGGTCAATGGGACCAATAAGCACAGCTCCAAATTTTTACTCAGATCTTTCTGATTTGCTTTAAATGTCCCTGATTCTCGTCCTTCCCGCCTGAGGTGTCTTCCGCCTGGAGGTTTGTCTTCTGGTCTCCTGCTTGGCTGCCTCTCTGATGAGCGCTTTCCTTGCTGCATTCTTGATATCTCAGTGATCATCTTGGCTGCCCATCAGGTACATGAATTTGTTAGTTTAGTTACAAAGTTGACAAGCCAACCTGGAGCTTTTTACCTGTGTTCATGCCCCACCCCCACACCCCACCAGCTGGTAATGGGAGTTCAGTGATGAGTCCAAGCGGCTGCCTAGGCTTTTTTTTCCTAGGGACTGTCCCTGGTGCCCCACTGCACTGGACACCTAACCTTCGGCACCTAATTTAATTCTTGCTGCAAGGAAATGGTTTTGGGGTTTGGTTTGCACAGACAGATGTCTCTTCATGAGTACTTCCTGTGGAATAGCACCTGAGCATACTTCTTCCTCCCGTTTGCCTTGGCTCTCCTAGATTTCTTCCTCCCAGTTGGTTGCCTCCTTATAAGGGGTTTAGGGTCTCTTTGCCTCCTTTCCTAGCTTATAAACCTGATGAGGAAGCCATTTGGTTCAGTCAGTGATGCTCTAACCTTTGGGGAGGAACTAGAAAGTAGAAAGCTATTTGGTTCAGTCAGGACAGCCCCAACTTTTGAGGAGGAGCCTATGCTCACAGAGGTCCTCTGGACTTCATTGGGTTTGCTTGTCCCTGCAGCTTTCCATATCTTTCCATAAAACCGGCCATGTTCTAACTAGGAAATGGAAAATGTTAGCCTTGCTTTATAAAATGAAGATATTTGGAAATTGGGTCTTTAAGATTTTGTTTGCATCTTGTTTATTTGTATATGTTCGTGTATGTTGTACATGAGTGTACATGTCAACATGTACACATGTATGTTGAACATGTGTATGTTGTACTACTAGATAATTTCTCTACCTTCGATGGTTTTGCTAAAATTAATTTGTAAAAGAGCTGTATTTAGTTGGTTTAAAGGCAAGCGCTTATAAGAATTGGACATTCTAAAACTCAGAAAAATAGAAACTAACACAAATGTATTTCAAGTTCATGCAATCTTGAAAAATACTCAGTATTAAAGCTAATTTAAGGTTGGTGGTTTAATTAAAATGGACATGTCTTTGAAATTATCAGCATTAAATGTAGGACTTTTATTCTGCTTATGTTTACTGAAAGTCAAATAAGTTCATGTTACGTTCATTGCAAAATTTGTCAGAAAAGAAAAAAAGGCCTGAGAACTTTGTCAAGTGCCTCAGAGTTTTATGGGGAATCTAATAACAAATAGATGTGAATAATTTTAATAAATGTAATTAAAACTACTAGAAATAGTAGGGGAATAACACTGTATGCAAGGAAAGCAAGACCGGTTATTTAAAGAGAAAACTTAGGGGGCGTTTGGGTGGCTCAGTGGATTAAGCCGCTGCCTTTGGCTCAGGTCATGATCTCAAGGTCCTGGTTCGAGCCCCACGTCAGGCTCTCTGCTCAGTGGAGAACCTGCTTCCCCCCTCTCTCTCTGCCTGATTCTCTGCCTACTTGTGATCTCTCTATCTCTCTGTCAAATAAATAAATAATATCTTTAAAAAAAAATAAAGAGAAAACTTTGGACAAATTCTGAATATAAAAGGAAAGTTGTAGAAGGCTTTTGTGCAAAAGGAGCCTTTGGAAAGGAATTTTGTGCATGGTCATGGGGAATGAGGTGATGGAGATTAGCGTGTAAACAAGTTAACTAGGGAGTGAGCCCCACCTGGAGAGGAGAAGGGAGAGTCTGAGAGCAAGATCAGGTGAGCAGTGGTTCGTCAACAGAAGCCTTAGTTGACTCTCCGAGAGTTCCAAACATAGGATTACCCTTCAGAACCACCCTGAATTGGGACAAAAGGGCTGGACTTCTCTACCCTCCTGTTGAACAGTCTTTGGATGTGACCACCGGGGGGAGGTGTCATCACCTGTAATTCTAATTATTAAAGTATTTGTATGTCACTGAATTTCCTTATCAATTGCATTATAATAACAGTTTTGATATCTTTAAGGTCACAGAACTAAACAGTGTAGGACTATCTGGAGCTAATAGGAAATGGCATTTCAACAGACTCTTGTTTAAAACATTGCTGTTTCGCTATTGTTTGCTTTCCCAGATTTAAAAAAAAAAATTTAAGATTTTATTTATTTATTTGACACAGAGATCACAAGTAGGCTTGGGGGGGGGATGAAAAGGGAGGGAAGCAGGCTCCCTGCTGAGCAGAGAGCCTGATGCAGGGCTCCATCCAGGACCCTGAGCTCATGACCTGAGCTGAAGGCAGATGCTTAACCCACTGAGCCACCCGGGTGCCCGATTTCCCAGATTTTAGGTTATCTATAACTTATGGAAATTTGGTATAACATTCCCTTGTAAATAAATATGAAACATGTATCTTTATTTCCTTACCTGATCCCTCCAGAATTTAGAGACTCCCAGTGAGTATTCTTCTATTTCAATAGCAATGCATTTATTTGCATAAGTTTAATAAGGATCTGTTCTTCTTATGTCAGGACACAATGGAAACATTGGTTATATTACCAAGGCTTTGACCAGAATGTCATAGTTGAGGGAGATCTGCATAGACTCAGCTGTGACAAGACAGCTTTAAGGAACAAAGGTTGACTTGGTGGAGCGAATAAATCGACGTGGTACCTTGCTTTCAGGGGTACCAGCTGCCTTCCCAGGTGACTAAAGAAGAGCAC
>ML107113.1:37241-52111 GCA_003697995.1 Taxidea taxus jeffersonii | reverse complement strand
AGACTGAGACTGGAGTTAAAATGGTTTTGTACTCTTGTTCTTCCTTGCCCCCGCACCAGAGCATAAGAAACAGGGAAGGGGGACACCTGGGTGGCTCAGTTGGTTAAGTGGCTGCCTTCGGCTCAGGTCATGATCTCAGCGTCCTGGGATCGAGTCCCACATCGGGCTCCTTGCTCGGCAGGGAGCCTGCTTCTCCCTCTGCCTCTGCCTGCCTCTCTGTCTGCCTGTGCTCGCTCTCTCTAATGAATAAATAAAATCTTAAAAAAAAAAAACATTTAAAAAAAGAAACAGGGAAGGGAAAGGGGTGTGTGACGGAGCAAATTAGGAACGCAGACACAGACACACGCGCGCGCATGCGCACACGCTCTTGCTAGCTCGCTCTCACTCTCTCCCCAAGCTGCTGGAGTCCCAAGGCTAATCTGTACTGAAGGAAGATGAATGCTTAAAATCAAATAGGAGATTAAAGTTTTTAAATAAAAGGGACTGGATTTTAATAACCAAAATGAGACTCTTTTAATAATTAAAA
The DNA here is from genome assembly GCA_003697995.1 of Taxidea taxus jeffersonii. Classification (NCBI taxonomy): domain Eukaryota; kingdom Metazoa; phylum Chordata; class Mammalia; order Carnivora; family Mustelidae; genus Taxidea; species Taxidea taxus. Next base: position 51,585 of record ML107113.1, on the reverse strand, counting down.
GTGACTGAGAAGGCTGAGAATCAGTGGGAGCTGTTGTCAAGGCAGCTCACTGTGGAGGAAATAGAAAGATAAAGCCCATGATAGCAGTGATTGCAGTGCAGAGGATTGTGATAGCAGTTTATAGCTCAACAAATTGAAACTCTTGAATCATACCACTTAAGATGTATAATTTGAACACTAGGAAAGTGTAAATAAGAGTTTCACCTCCAGACACACACACATCTCTGGACAACACATAAAATATAACTCATTATTTAATAGCCTTTTATATTTAATAGTCATTTTTAGACAGTTTTTTTTAATTAAAGAGGTTAATTGTGTCTACATTCCTGTACTATTTGAGATAGGTTGTTTACTATGGAAACTGCAACTGCCACTTATTTTAAAAACATATACAAAGTATCTTCATCTAAAGATAATAAAGATAATATTATCTAAAGATAATAAACAGAAATTGAAGTGATACACACATATTTAGCTTTTGGAATAAAAATACCAGCCATTTTCTTATGCCCATGTGTCATTATAAGCCATCCTTTTACCCTCAGCCTCAAAGAGATGAGGGCCAATAAGTTGTCTTAAATATTGTCTTAGAGAGGTGCAGTTCTACTTAGTGTTGTGCCGATCGTTTCCTTTTATGAACAATGTACTGACTGACACTCCTACACATGTCCCCCTTCAACAATAGAGTATTGATAACAGGCCCCTAGCACTATTTTAATATTAATTGCAATATTGTGATTTTTCATTTGTTGCTTCCTTCCAAGGCATTTTGAGCTTTGATAAACCATAATTGACATAAATTAACCTCATAAAATTAATGCACACTTGCTGTCAAAAGTAAACACATAATTAGAATTTTTATACTAAATACAGATTCACTTTGTAAGCTCTTTGGAAATATATTTTAAAATGCATATTGGCAGCAGGGTTTGACTTTTACAAGTATGAGAAATTGCCATGGATTTTACATATTGGATATATAATTAATAGACACATTTAAAATACTCTATTTAGAAAAAGCTTAATGCCTTGAGGGAGAAGGCAATAAATGATGGAGCTGAGAGTTGGTAGGGAAACTTGAAAAAGAATGAAGACTCCTGATTTGAGTGGCTCCCTCTACTCTGATAGAATGGCTAGCCACAGAGCCACCAGAATCTGGTTTGATTTTTAAGTCCCTCTTTTATAACGTGGAAGCCTGAGCAAGACGAATATCTCCCTCAAGCTTCGGTTTCATCATCCTTTAAGTAGCCTACTTCACAGTGCTTTTATAAGGGTCAAAGAAATGACTGCACACCAGAATTATAAGAGATGATTATCATCATAATCATTGTATATAAAATATTCCCCCCTGAAATCGTAGCTACCAGAAGGTCTTTCAAGATATAGAAAACTTAAATCTGGAAAACTGTAGCCACCATTTACTAAATACTTACACATCAGGTATTGTGCTAAACCCTTTATGGGTGTCATCTCATTTGTGCCTTACCCCACCGGTGTTATCCTCATTTTACAGCTGAGGAAATCCAGATCCAAAGAGGGCAGTATCTTGCTTATAGTCTCCCATGGAAGCCCCATTCACCGTATGCAAACTCCTCATTCATTATTAAGAACAAAATACTCAGTAAGTTCTAAAGCTAGAAAGAATACAGTCTATTTAGGGAATAGCCAATCCCCTTGTTATGCTACCGCCCCCCAGCAATGATGGGCAGGAAACTAGCTTGACTTTGAGTTTGGTGGGGGGAAGGAGGGCAAGGCCAGAATCTCTCCCTCTTTTTCACCACAGAATCCCCAGGCAGATGGCAATGCTCAATTTGGTAAATATTTCATGTTATAGCCAAATTCCTAGAAAACATGCACCACTGAAGAAAAATTCTTGTCTGGCTAGTCTTCACATTACTAAGAGAGGAAGTAAAGTCTGGAAGATGAGACAGAACAGAAGGTGCTGGATCACCCGCTAGCACAGAAGAATGGAAACATTCCCACAGCTCCTTAAGTCCCAGCAGCCTGCATTTTCCATGTGAAGACATGCCAGGAGTAAGAAGGAATCAATGAAGGGCCTCTTCCTCTGGGAGCCAAGGATATGAGCAAGAGAGGGAGGAATGAGTGAAACCATTTCTCTTCTTCGTCCTAAGTGACTAGTGTGGCAATTGACTCCATGCCATGGGACACGCTGGGGGAAAATGTTCATTGCAGAACCCAAATGCCAAAGTGAGGAAGGAATAGAGCACTTGCAGCAGCCACATCTGGCTTTTTGGCCAGCTTTCCCCTCCGGGGTGCTGATTCTCCCTGCACCTGCTCCTTAATTGTTTCACTAGTTACCGGTGGACTAAGTTTTCCCCACTTTGACCACAAACTGCTCAGAACTTGGATAAACGTGCCACTGTTACATCTCTTTCCAAGCCACTGTGAACCTTTCCAGAGAAATCTATATCAAAAAACTTTTAGCTTTAGGAGTTAAAAAAAAGAGAGAGAAAGAAAAGAAACAAGAAATTCTCTATTCTGGACTACTGGCAGCTAAGTACCCCGATCACGTACACATATAATGATTTTGAAAATTGAGATAAAACTCTAACTTGTCCTAAAGTAAGCACTCTCTTCCTGTAAATGAGCCCAGGGTTCAAATGGTTAATCCAGTGGCTGTACAGTTAGGTAGACCCTTAGGAAATGTAATCTACAAGGAGTCTTCGTTAAAACCCTCACCTTGAGCAGAGCTTTTTTGCACATCAGAAAAGTGAGATATATTTCATGGCTTTCCCTCCACACATTTTTATGCTACACCTTTCAGCAAAAGCTTTTACAATGATATTAAACATTAACTCTGTATGGGTTAATCCCAAGACACAGCATCAGCCTTAAGGTTAATAGTCTTTTTAATTAAAGGATAAGTCAGTTATTGAACACAGAAGCTAATCACAAAAGGATTACCACTGAAAATGAACATAGTCTGTGCAATTAGTCTGATAATTAAGACTTAAGCACTGGACAGAGATCAAAGTGCTTGTAATATGCAATAAAGTTCCTAGAGTTGTAAGGATATTCAAAATGTTAGCTTGTGCTTTATTGCACCTTCCATTTATCGCGGACCCATGATAGCAGCAAACACATTTCCCCGATGGATGTCAGCATGGGTAACTGTAACAGCTGTTACTACATAAGCCTGGTGTTTCTCACAATATGATTACTCTGTCAATGACGGCTGTAAAAGGTGGCATCTGCATTCATCAAACAGAGTTATCAATAAATGTAAAACCATACAACAATTAGAGATCTCAAAGGAAGAACAAATCCAACTAGAAAAAAAATGTCAACCACACTCTTTAATTACTAAGATTGTTAATCAATAAAATGCCTTCATAACTTTTAATTAAAATTTTATTTGAGCTGGATGTTTGAGAATCTGATTCTTTGTTTTCATTACATTTAACAGTTGCACTACAAAAATCCTAGTGGCATCTGGGAGCGGCCATCCCCTGGGGGACACTTCATATCTGTAATTGCATATTGTCACCTACAGAGGGTGTTAAGAATCCTTGTTAAAAATAAAGGAAATAGGAGACATCTCACAGTAGCCATTATTATGGAGCAAATTACTGGTAGAGCAATCCAGAAGCTGTCAAGAAAGGTTAGCAAAAAGAAGTGTGAGGAAATCAACCATTCAGCAATTCATCATGAACCAAAACTAGGTCTAAAATAAAAACCAAAAAGGTATTGGTTTTATGAAGTAAAGACATTGCCTTTGTTTAGAGCAATGAATAAAGATTAAGAGGCTACTGGTGAAAGATGAAAAGAAGAAATGATAAAAGAAAAATCAAGTGCTTTAATTACACTGATACTCAAATAAGATATAATGAGAACAAGTTAGAATTCCAAAGCTCTGTGCTGTATACATTACTTTATCTTTAATTTGTGTTCATGAGAGGCTGTGTAATTTATGTATCATCAGCCCCAGAAGTTGCCTGGTGAATTCCCATACCTTCATGTCAGTCTCTTCAGGCTGAGTATGAGCCTCACTGTTAATGTTTTTAAATGGTCTCTTTTTTTACTTACAAAAAAAGAAAACTGATCTTGAAATTTTTCTCAATTGAGTTTCCACTAGGATTTCATTTGACTCTCAATTCCAGCTCAAGTAAGTAAATGAAGTTGACTGTTGCTTATATTTCATTGCTGAAATAATTAGCAATCTCTCCTTTCACACCTCTGAGTCAGCACTCAGAGAAAATACAGAATTCGGTTCTCAAAGGTTCACTCAGGGGCTTTCCTTTCCTTAACCTCAGCTTGGTTTCCTAGATTCCCATATGAGTAAGTTAGTTGGGAACTATAGCCAACCATTCACCCAGTGCCCTAAAGGGCTGCCATCTCCCTAATTCAGAGCTGGAGCGATAGAATGCACCCTCTGTAGGGGTCGAGGGCAGGCTGCCCCAAGATGGGCCACTTTGTCCAGAAGATTATTTTGAGTTAAAAGCAATCAAAACCCAGCAGATTTGGAAAAAGCTCTTTACCTACCCCCTCACCTGCCTAAATATACATTGGAAAAGAGGCCTGTACCAAAAAGAGAGCTCTTAAAAGAGATTCCTTTTTACCTAAGAAACTGTTCTTTATAACAGGGCAACCTTTGTTTTCCAAACAACTCTTCTCACCTTCCTACTAATGCCCTTCCTCCCCTTTATATTCCCAGACCCCTATCTCTCTTCTTAGCTCAGGATGATATATATATACCTCATTTTGCTTATCTTTGGAGATTCATGTCTGTATGGATTTCCTGTATACAGGAAATTAAATTTTATTTTCTCCTGTCAATCTATCTCACATAAATTTAATTCTTAGTCTAGATAGAAGAATCTTGGACAGAGTAAATTTTCTTTCTCCTCAACACCTCCATGTTCTTCTTCTCTCAGGAAGTTAAAGTGCAATCATCAGAGCACTGCTTGAAAGATCAAGGAATACTGTTTTTGACCAACAGGTCCCTGGTCCAACCTTTGTTCCAGCCATTGAAAAACCCATGTAACTGGGGTACAAGGGTGCAAGAGCACCTGGTTCCTAGGGTCCCAACCAGACCAAATTCGGCCACTTGCCACTGACAAGTGGTGGTGGGTGATGGTGAAACAAGAAAGGAATTTATTTTAGCAAGACCAACACATTCAGCTCAGTCATTGTCTTTGGAGTCAATCACGCAGGGTCTTGCAGGCTCATCTCAGTCCTTATTGCTTGAGAGGGTAGTTTTGGTTCCCATCACAGGATGCTTTGCCCACAGGGTCTTTTGCCTGAGTTAAATAAGCTGAGATAAGCTGGAAAGAACTTAATCATGTAGAAAGTACAGACTGAGCTCACAGTAGAGGTAGTTGAAGTTCTCTCTCAGCATGATTATACTCGTGAAATCAGGGTCACATCTTAGAGAAAGAAGAGGAAAATAATAGTACTTCATACCTAAATAATGCTTACCAGATGTCAGACACTGTTCTGAGCACTTTATAGGTATTAACTCACTTAATCCTCACAAAAACCCTAGGAAATCAATTATTATTATCACACCAAGAGGTTAGGTCACTTGCCCATGTCACATAGCACATAAGTGACAAAGCTGGAACTATGCATCCAGGCTGTCTGGTTTCAAAGTCTATGTCCTTAACCCCTGTCCTATACTGCTTTTAAGAAAATAGCACTGAAAAAGTCAAAAAAATAAAAATAATAAAATAAATAATAATAAGTAATTTAAAAAATAAAATTCAAAATTTTTCTTAAATTACAAAATTTTTTTAAAATAAAGAAAGAAAACAGCACTTATTGGCCATCTACTTTGGGTCAAGCTTATGCCAAATGTTTTGTTTCTGTTTGCATAATTCTGCAAAGTGAGTTTTACAGATAAGGAAATTAAGACTCAAAGAGGAGAAATAAACCTGCCCAAAGTCACACAGTAAGCAGATTCAAATTCAGTTCAATTAGACTCTATAAACTCATATGACTTTATATGTTGTCTGAATAAGAAATAATCACTGGATTTTAATTCCACTAACCTTCAATGATGAATAAGAAAGAGGACTGGGGTGCTTGGCTGGCTCAGCCTGTAGAGCATGGGACTTTTGATCTTGGTTGGGGTAGTGAGTTCAAAGTAAGCATAGAGCTTACTTAAAAAAAAGAAAAAGGAAAGGAAAGAAATCTTTTTAAATGAGCAGCTTTAAAGGCACCTGGATAGCTCAGTCAGTCAAGTCTGACTCTTGGTTTTGGCTCAAGTCATGATCTCAGAGTCGAGCATGGAGCCCCACATTTAGCTCCACACTCAGTGCAGAATCTGCTTTAGATTCTCTCTCCCTCTCCCTCTGTCCCTCCTGACTGTGCTTGCTCACTCTGCTCTCTCTAAAATAAATAAATAAATCTTGAGGGGGCAGGGATATTCCCCAGAACATGGGGGATTGCCTTCAAACCTGACAGGAGGCCATGTTTTCACCATTCTTCTCGGGATGAAAATGAGGGTTGTGGCATTCATGGTGATACACGCTCCTCCCTACTAGATGAGTAAAATGGATTAAAATAAACAGGGAAGAAACAGGAATTTCCAAACCAGCAATTAAGCAACCCAGGATGAGGGGGTGGTTTCCGTGGGGGTAGGTAGAGGGGGCTGCTCAGGTGAGAAAATCAGGGTCTGATACTTATCTGTAAAACAACAATACCTTGCATAATATTAAACCCAATAATCATGTCTGGACTGGATGATAGACCTCTTCCCTCTCTCTCACAGCTTGGAGAGAGTCCTTCCAAACTCTCCCTAAACCACGGTCTCAGTAGTCATTTTCCACCTGCCAGTGACTGCACTTTCCCATCTTTTCCTCTTGTCGCGTTTGACCTTTTTCCTGTTTTTCCCTCCCTTTATTCCTAGACGTTGCTAGATTTTTCCCCCCTCATATAGTCTGCACTTTAGGATGGGCAACAACTCTGTGTAAGTTCATGAAAATGTAAATTTCAAATATTGCAGTAGGACTCCTGTTTTCTTTCCCAAAGCTTAGTACAGCTGAGTGTGTCTTAGACAGCAGTCAAAACATCAATGGAAATAGGGCATGTTTATGAAAAATGCTTTTGGCATACTTTGTATTTTGTTCATACCTACAAACAAAGCAGGGAGATACCCAGCACAGGTAATTTCAACCACTTAATCTCATCTATTGCATATAAATAGTAGTCATACTTAAACACCAAAGAGATGTTTCAAACCTTAAATGATATGTAAAAAGTATTGCCAACTCCCGAGTGTTATTTAATTTCTACGTTTTGAGATGACTGAAAATGAACATGATTGAAATATGAAAGTCGTATTTTTTAAAACTTTCATTTTGCAAAGGTTAATTGACAAGCAGTTTGAGCAGAGGGAATGAGCTGCAAGTAAGTTTCCAATTACCAGAACTGGGACATAGACTTGGGAGAATGTATGAAATATATAAATCTTGAAATGTTAACAGAACTTTCATTTACTAGGCTGAGGAATGAGCAGCTTAGATTTGAAGATATTATGGCTCACTTTATAAAGCTATAACTATCTATATAAAGATAAAATAAAATAAGTATCTTGATTTAAATTTCAGAAAGAAATTTTTTTAAAATTTTCCATAGGAATCATCAGTGACTAATAAAATGAGACTTCTTTTTTTATTAATGAAAACATTTGGATATAGTAGCATGCTTGTGAATCTCCATATATTTATATATAGACACAGATATGTAAATTCACTGCCAAATAGATTAGCAAAATGCTAGTAGTATGGCAATCTGGGGGAGAGTCTATCTTGTTGCAAATTTTAAATTTCTCAATCCATCAGTTAAATGTAGATTCAGGGCACAGACTCATATTTCCTTGTCAAATAAATTATGTCTCACATCAAAGACCACACAGATTCCTACTTAACAAAACAGGAGAATGTCTGAATAGACCATAAATGTGAAATATGAAAGAGAGCAAAATGAGACAGCCAATAAAATAAAAGATTTGTTAGCTAAAAACTACCTACAAAATGGTACTACCGACAATCAGAACTGGTGATTAAAAAAATATTCTTTTAAACTGATGCTAATTTTTTTTTCCGTGAGAAATGAGTTCTGGTGATAATGCAAAATGGTAAGATTGTTATGCATAGAAAGTTTTTAATTAGATAGCAAAGACTGAGATGGTGTCTGCATCTTTTCTGCTTGGATATCGAAACACCATGTGCATATAATAGGAGAAAGGGACAAGAAATGTGCCAGATCTTTAAGAAATAAAAGGGTAGGGCACCTGGGTGGCTCAGTTGGCTAAGCAGCTGCCTTCAGCTCAGGTCATGATCCTGGAATCCCGGGATCAAGTCCCACATCAGGCTCCCAGCTCCACGGGGAGTCTGCTTCTCCCTCTGACCTTCTAGCCCCTCATGCTCTCTCTCACTGTCTCTCTCTCAAATAAATAAATTAATTAATCTTTAAAAAAAAAAGAAATAAAAGGGTACTAAATGATTATATAATTGTAAGCTCATGAGTCAAAAATATTTGTCTTATCAACTTGACATTTTTCCCTTCCCAAGTAATTTATAGCAATTAATTCTTATTTATAGATATGTTTTCTACTGTGGTTTTCTCCCACCGATGGCATTTAAAAACCTGCTCCCATCTAGAAGCCACTACAAAAACGGTATTTGGTGTAATGATTTTGATAAAATAAAATTGTCATCAGTACTGAGATCGGAACTATCTTGAAATTTGACAGACTATAATGAATTATGAGATAAATACATTATTTGGGGCACCTGGATGGCTCAATTGGCTGGGTGTCTGCCTGCAGCTCAGGTCATGATACTTGAGGCGTGGGATCCAGCCCCATGTCAGGCTCCCTGCTCAGTGGGGACTCTGCTTCCCCTTCTGCCCACTCACCCACCACCCCTTCCCAGCTCATATGCTCTCTCTCGTGCTCTCTCGCACACCGTCTCTCAAATAAATAAGTAGGTAAGATATATTATTTTTAACTTTTCTTTTAAAGAGCTTCATTATAACAAACCATAAGAGACTCTTAATCATAGGAAAAAAACTGAGGGTTGCTGGAGGGGAAAGGGGGGAAGGGAGTAGCTGGTGATACACTATATGTTCATTAATTGAATTTAAATTTTCCTAAAAGTTAAAAAAATTAAAAATTCATACATTAAAAAAAGGGTTTCACTACAATATTGAATTTCTTAGCTATGTCTGACTACTAAAGGGTTTCGGAGGATTGGGCTTAACAGTTTAATGCAGAGAACGTGGCACAGTACCCAGCCCATGGGAAACACTCCAGAAAGTAGGGGGTCTATACTAATGGACTCAATACATCTGAGAAATGAATGTCTTTTTCTTCCAGGGCTTCCTCGTGTACATATTCATTTGCTAGGGACATCATAACGAAATACCACAGAATAGGTGACTTCAGCAACAAGAATTTATTTTCTTACACCAAAGATCTAGGCATTAGCAAGATTGGTTTCTCTGAGGTCTCCGTGAGCTTGGCTTAGAGATGGCCACTTTCTTCTTCTTTTTTTTTTTTTAAGAGTTTATTGATTTATTTGACAGAGAGAGACACAGCAAGAGAGGGAGCACAAGCAAGGGGAGTGGGAGAGGGAGAAGCAGGCTTCCCACCGAGCAGGGAGCCCGATGTGGGGCTCGATTCCAGGACCCTGGGATCATGACCTGAGCCCAAGGCAAATGCTTGACGACTGAGTTACCCAGGCACCCAACACTTTCTGACCCTGTATTCACATTATCTTTCACCCTGTCTTCACATTATCTTTCTTCTGGGCACTGGCATCCCTGGTGTCTCTGATTTTCTCTTCTTCTTCTTCTTCTTTTTTTTTAAAGATTTTTTTTTTTAATTTATTTGACAGAGAGATCACAAGGAGGCAGAGAGGCAGGCAGAAGGAGAGGGAAAAGCAGGTTCCCTGCTAAGCAGAGCCTGATGCGGAGCTCCATCCCAGGACCCTGAGATCATGACCTGAGCCAAAGGCAGAGGCTTAACCACTGAGCCATCCAGGCACCCAATTTTCTCTCCTTTTAAGGACACCGGTCACATTGGATTAGGACATACTCTAAAAGCTTCATTTTTCACTTAATCACCACTTTAAAGGCACTGTCTCCAAAGGCAGTCATATTCGGAGGCACTGAGGGTTAGGGGCTCCTTCACCTTACGAATTTGCCAAGGATACAGTTCAGTCCATAACAACAGAGTGAGATCAAATTTACACACCTCCCAACAGGGGCGGAAGCTCTCGGGATCCAAAGTGCCAGGAGACATGGCAGTTCTAGCGAGCACGTAGAGAGCAGAAGGGCTGAGGTGGAGGCATTCCAGCACCTTCTTTGGCACATTCCTCCTGTCCTGGTACCCTTTGCCTTCTCTTCTGTACCAGCATCTGTGTATCTTTGCATTTTTTCTGCATCAGCATCAAAGCATCTGAGCCCTGAGTCAGATATTGATTTCCTTAAATGAATACTTTGTGAAAGTGAGTAAAATACTTAGCACTCTGAAGAGCTGCCCTATACCCCCCAACTCCAGAGAACCTAGTTATGCCTAAAGAAGCTCTGGTTAAGGGGTGCCTGGGTGGCTCAGTAGGTTAAAGCCTCTGCCTTTGGCTCAGGTCATGATCTCAAGGTCCTGGGATCAAGCCCCACATTAGGCTCTCTGCTCTGCAGGAAGCCTGCTTCCTCCTCTCTATCTCTCTCTCTGCCTCTCTGCCTACTTGTGATCTCTGTCAAATAAATAAAAATATTTAAAAAAAAAAGAAGCTCTGGTTAATTGAATGGGGCATGGCGGGTGAGGAGGGAAGATTCCACACCATGCTTTAAAATAAAGAATAAAGAATATTCTTTATTCTCCCCACTTGCTTCCTTACTTTTTTTTTTTTTTTAACCAGTAGCTCTGTGCTCCTGGGAATGAAAAAAACCCGAGTCATGGGGTGAGGTGGGGAGGTGGCAATTCCAAGGATTGGGGGACAGTGACGTGGGGAAGTGAAATGGAGAAGGGGAGAGCAGGGAGTGCCCTATATTTAAAGGGACCTGAAGAAACTCCAAAAACAGATACTTGTCTTAGTACAAGCCGTGTTCTTTTATCCTTGTCGTTTCATCCTGTGCAAATGGAAACTGCACTTTACAAGACTGTATTAATGCGCTCTTCAGGAAAGAGTCCTCTTTCCTTACCAGGATGTTAGTGTGAAGAAACACTGTCGTGGCATAAAAATCATTTCCGTAGAATATGTAATTAGCTACAGCATGAACCTTAAGGAAAGGGAGGAAAACAGACGTCTCTTCCCTCCTTCCCTTCTCTCCCAGTTACAGGAAGCGGGGGTGGAGTGTGAATCTGAGAGTGTAATTTAAGCCCTGGCGTAATGCCTCCTACAGTGCTCTACACTGTGTTCAATAAATAGATGTTGTCAACTGACAACCCCATTGTAGACTAACATTTGTTTCTTTAGCCAAATTCACTGTATCTGCAGAGTTCCATTGTTCTTTGGGGGCTCTCTCTTCCTTAAAATGATGGATTGCCAAGTAATAAAAATGTTTTCACCTTTATCTCCCCTGCTCTCACCCCTTTAAGTTCTTCTTTTATTGCCAGGCCCGGATCAGCTGATCTATCCACTCATCTCTCATTGGCTTCCCAGTACCCAGCAGCTCAGAGCCATTCTGGTTTGAAAATATTGGAAAATCTTTCATTATAATTGTTGAGGTTTATCAATGAGAGTAAATGTGGGCTGTGTTTTAATTGTTCAGAAATAATAGCATTCTGACTGGCATGAGCCAGAAGAGTCTCCCCTGAGCAAAGACGCCCCAGCTGTGGAAAATTAAGACAAAAACTCAGCCATAAAACCAGGAAGCTGAGAATGGTAGAACAGCCAAACTGAGGGGTTACCATCTTTTTGCCTAAATCGAAAGAGGTTATTTAGTCTTTAAAAACACCTGGAAATGGGGCACCTGGGTGGCTCAGTGGGTTAAGCCTCTGCCTTCGGTTCAGGTCAGGATCCCAGGGTTCTAGGATGGAGCCTCGAACACACGAGGCTCTCTCCCCAGCAGGGAGCCTGCTTCCCTTCCTCTCTCTCTCTGCCTGCCTCTCTGCCTACTTGTGATCTCTATCAAATAAGTAAACAAAATCTTTAAAAAAAATAAAATAAAATAAATAAAAAATAAAAACACCTAGAAAATTAATAGTTTGGTCAAATAATGCCTTTATCCAAAAAGGAGGTGAGTAGTTTCTCTTATCTCTCTACATACTATCAATTATCCTGGAGCTTTCTGTGACCCACATTCCTCTCCATCGACCAAACAGAACCTAAATTACACACAGCACCTGAGGAAAAGGTACTCAAAGAATCACAAGTTAGCATTTGTCTTCTCTGCAGGGTCACAAGTAGTGAATATTCTTCGAGCTCGAACCAGAAATAGTGCACCAAAAGTTTATTGAAAAACTTTGCCCCTCAGAATCAAATTTAATGAGATGGGACCTGTGTGACCATTGCATACATATACCACATCTTCTCTAGTCATTCATCTAGTGCTGAATATTTAGGTAGCTCTCATAAATATTTGTAAGAGTGCTGACCGCACTGACTCCATGTTTGGCCCTCCATCTTGGTCTTGCCCAACAATGCTATGAGTTCCAGGCCCCCTGGAGGTTAATGTGTGCCCTGATGGGGATGTGGAGGGCTTCTTCTGACCGTCCCTAGAGTGCTGCACAGAAGGCACCAGTTTAGATAACTAGTAGAAATGATCAGCACACAGAAGGATCTACTTTAGATAAATAGTAGAGGTCCTCTGACACACAGATGGTGCCACCCTAGCTAACTACCCTGTGACGTCACCACCATGCGACTCAATTTATAAAACCTGATGATTAATGTCCAGACTGGGTGGAGAGAGGCTCAGAGAATAACTGCAGGAGAACAGTTCCCACACACCTGGATCATCACCAGATGCCCACCCCCGACCTTGTCAGTAAGTTACCTTGAGTGAAACTCTGTGTAAACGGTGTGGAGTGGCTTGTTTCATTCTTCAGTCTAAAGTGGCTTCTCAAAAATAAAAAAATAAAAAATAAATAAAGTGGATTCTCAGTCTGGAGGAGACTTCACTGACCTTCCTCCACCTTCTAACACTATTGGAGCAATTAACATAGGGGTGCTTGTATCTTTTCAAATTAGTGTTTTTGTTTTCTTCAGGTAAATCCCAAAAGTAGAATTACTGAATCATAAGGTATTTCTAATTTTAATTTTTTTTTAAGAAGCTCCACACAGTTTTCCAGAGTGGCCATGCCAATTTATATTCCCACCAATCATGCACACATGTTCCCTTTTCTGTACATCCTCACCAAAACTTGTTACTTCTTGTCTTTTTCATTTTAGCCATTCTGATAGATGCAAAGGAGTATGTGGTTTTGATATGTGTTTCCCTGATGATAAGTGAAGTTGAGCATCTTTTCATGCATCTGTTGGCCATTTCTGTGTCTTCTTCGGAAAAATGTCTAATTCAGGTCCTCTGCTCTTTTTTAAATCAGATTTTTTTTGGTGTTGAGTTGTATGAGTTTTTATATATTTTGGATATTAACACCTTTTCAGAAATATTTGTAAATATCTTCTCCTATTTGGTAGGTTGCCTTCTTGCTTTATTGATGCTTTCCTTCACTGTGTAAAAGTCTTTTTATGTTGATGCAGTCTCATTATTTATTTCTGCTTTTTTTTTTTTTTTTTTTGCTATATTTGTTTCCCTCGCCTGGAAAGATAAATCTCCCCCCAAAATATTGCTAAGGTTGATGCTCAACATATTACTGCCTATGTTTTCTTTTAGGAGTTTTATGGTTGCACATCTCACATTTAGGTCTTTAATTCATTTTGAGTTTGATTTTGGTGCATTTAAGTGGTCCAATTTCAATCTTTTGCATGTAGCAGTCTGGTTTTCTGATTACAATTCATTGAAAACACTGTCTTTTCCCCATGGTATATTCTTGCCTTCTTTGTCATAAATTAACTGATAGTATAAGTAGGAGTTTGTTTCTGGACTGTCTATTCTGTTCCATCGATTTATGTGTCTATTTTTGTGCTAATACCATACTGTTAGATTACCATAGCTTTGTAGTATAGCTTGAAATCTGGGATTGTGATACCTCCAGCTTTGTTCTTCTTTCTCAAGATTTCTTTAGCAGTTCAGTTTTGATGATTCCCTACAAATTTAAGTATTATTCTAGTTCTGTGAGAAATACTATTGGTATGGATAGGGAGTGCATTGAATCTGTAGATTGCTTTGGGTAGTATGGACATTTTAACAATGTTAATTTTTCCAATCCATGAGCATGGTATATTTTTCCAGTGTGTGTGTGGGGGGGGGG